>MU183867.1:114083-171209 GCA_016904865.1 Pissodes strobi | reverse complement strand
GTATTGTGGATAAAACTCCGTTTTAGTGCATGTTGCCGAAGGTTCCAAACCCCAACATAGTTGAGACACTGATGTGTAAACATATCCTATATCGACATGCGCATGCTCCGTGGCCCTTAAGTGTTGTGATTTTCTCGATAAGATATTCATCAGTACCTAAGTCCGTTTTACATATAGCCTATGCCTATATGTTTTTTCATTAGCTCGTCTTCTAGCTAGTTTCCCTTTAAACTTCTTTTAACTTATTTCTCCTAGTTTCTCCTCACTCGAAACGCTCATGTGTTTTTCTATGACTTTCCCTGTACGGTATTAATCGAAAACAATTATTGCGTACCCATTATAACTTTACTAAAGTTTAATTTCTCCATTTAAACTTTATTATTCACATAAATGAACTAAACTTTTCTAGTCTCATTTTTCCCTATATTAACTTTCTATATTATCTATTTGGACGCCTCCATGTTTTTATTATGACTTTCTCTAGTATCTTAGATAGTTGTCAATAACACTTGCATTCCAAATTCTTGTTCCATCTTTTTAATATATCTCTGTTTGCTTCTCTAAGTGTCTCTAATATTTTTCTATGTGCTTTATTTTTTACTCTAAGTATATACAAGATCTATGTACTCTATTTTCCATTCTGATATCTATGTACTCCATTTTCTACTTTAAGTACATATTGTTTATATTTGTCTATATGCTCTATGCTATTTTTTTCTCACTCCTAAGTGTCTTATTATGATTTTTTCCTAATATGTAAGATATTTATCATTGACACCTGGGTTTGTAGATACTTTGTGCGTTGTCATTATTTTCTCCCTAAAATCGCTAACAATCTTCCTTCGATGTCCTCGTCTTCTTTCTCGTCCATACCTTCACTACTCTCAATTTTATTATTGTCTTTCCCCAAAATTGCTCTTTCGAAGTCCTCGTCTTCTTTCTCGTCCATACCCTTACTACTCTCAATTTTATTAGTGTTTTTTTTCCAAAATTGCTAATAGTCTTCTTTCGAAGTCCTCGCTCTCTTTTTTGTTTATACTTTCATTATTCTCAATTTCATTACTGTTTTGTTGCCCCTTATCTTTCTCAAGTTTTTCTTTTTCTGCCTCTTGTACAACTAATTGTATATCCGTATCTTCCGTATCCTCTGTACTATCATCCGCTGTGTTTGAATCCTCTCCAGTTCCTTAGTTTCTGCTTTCTCCTTAGTTTTTGGTTTCCTTGTATTTGCTTGGTTTTTGGTTACTTCTTACTTAGTTTCTGGTTTCTTTGCATTTACTTAGTTTTTGGTTACTTTTTACTTAATTTTTATATATATTTTTTTGTATTTACTTAGTTTCTGTTACAGTAGTATTGTATGACTTCCCCTATGTTTGGCGATATCCATCTTTAATACACTGGTTTAATATTTCCTTATATATTGCCTTTATGTTTATATATACTTTTTATGAAACTCTAATTTCATCTTTTAGTTCCTCGTATATATTGCTTTCCAAGTGTCTGACTTGTGATTTTTCCCTCGGATTTTCCCTATAAGGTATTTATCTGAGACAGTTGGGTTCAAACTTCTTTATACGTCCTGTATATACTCATTTCTTTATTTTCGCCTTTATTTCCATATTGCCTACTTCTTAAAAACTTTTTCTGTCTTCTACTTCTTTTTCTATTTGCTTGTCCCTCCGACTAAGTCTTATTTTATCTATTATCTAAGGTATTGTGATTGTTACGCGTGTTTAAAATTTTAATTTTACGCAACGTTTTTCACCAAAAATTGCTAGTAGTTGTTCTTCTATCGGTACGCCCTTTTTTTTGTCCATAATGACACTACTCTTAATTTTTTGTTGGTTATTCTCTTTCTTATATATTGCCATTGCGTCTTTTGCCCCTTGCATAATTAACTGAAATTGCTTTGCTTCATTATTGACCTCTCTGTCTTCTTTCTGATTATTGCTTGGTGATGTGCTGGTCCATTGGTCCATTTTATGCATGTACTGAATTTTCTTACTCTTCTTATGGTCCAAACTGTCTTAGAAGTATGTTTTGCTCTTCTGTATTGATAGTAATATGTGATGACTAAATGTGCAGATTCCGTATTATGCTTGACCTTAGTTGTAAGATTTATTTAAAAGAAGATGGCTATTTAATACTGGTGCTTACACCAATTGGTTAACAAGGCGAATTGTTATAATTTCCCAAAAATCTCAAAGAAAACTGGTACAGAAAACGATCTTGTTGGTCACCAGTGCTGTAAAAAATATAGACGCCTTGGATTGATGCAAAGTGTTATTTTTAGCTGGATCATGGGTCTATCTGGAAAAGCGTATCTCCTCGACGAGGGGGTCGAAACGGCTTCCTCCACCACTTGTCACATATATATTGACTGGCGGATAGTAAAAAGAAAGGGCGCCAGAAGGGCGGATAAATTACTTGGTGGATGAAAGTTTTAGTTTACGTAGCTTACTTTTTATTTGTAGTTAATTTAAACAGAACTTTGCCTTATGGCGTTATTAATTTTCACTGATTCACTTTTAAGGCGTGCCTGATCAGAGGGGCTTTTCCCTTTCGGTAGTTCGCACTGATAGGTCTTTTTTAAACGTGCCTGATCAGAGGGGCTTTTCCCTTTCGGTAGTTCGCACCGATAGGTCTTTTTTAAAGTGAGAGCTTTGATCTGCCAGAGGGGCTTTTCCCTTTCGGTAGTTCGCACTGGAGATCAAAGTCTGCCGGTATGGGCTGCTGCACAGCTTTTTATACCAAACTTTGACCTCTAATTCGAGTATTGTTTTGAATTGTCAACAAGGTTAATCATAACAGTTTATACTTTAATTAACAACAATTTATAATTGCGATTCAAGGTTAAGTTCAAACTTTCCACTGTATGATTTTATGTTAGTTGACAATATCACAGCCGCTTGCACATTTCCGTCCCCATCCGCTTGCACATGTTCGTCCCATTTGCCGAGATTTACTCGCATACCGCCGCGTAAGATGTTTACATATCAAAAACTATTTCTTTGTGGCCAATGAAACGTTGACTATTATGTCACTTCACGCATGACCCTCCGCTCGCTACGGGGGCGCAGCCAACAAAAACTAACCCAAGGCATGTCCGAAATGATGAACAAACTTTTTACCAAAATAGCCTTAAAAAAAATAAAAATGCACCGACGGGAATCGAACCCGGGCCGCCGGCGCCGTGTCACAAGCACAGCATCTAACCACTGTGCCACCAGAGCACTTGAGAGCAATTCATGCACCGTAAAGACATGGGTAAACTGAGGACTCAATGCTGTGGCTAGCCGTAAGTAAACAAATCCTCTAAATAGTAAACAAACCAAGTCCCGCCGACTGTCATTAAAGCCATTGTGGTTTATAAGCGTTGCTCGCTAGAGGGGAATAGTAAGATCTGCATTAACAAAATATTTTTCACTTTTAATGATCATTAGAGAATCCAACCTCTCTGATGTCATATTTGACCTATTAGTATTTTTCAGAAATTTTAGCAAACGAAATTTCTTTCATTTGTTGTCGTAGAATATCCGGCCGTGAAAATTAAATGTCATAACATAAATGCACGCTTAAGAGGTTGCTGGGTATGAAACTGTTGTGTCCATAACTCCTTACATTATTATCACTAACCTCTTTACAAATATTAAAAACTTCAAGTTGTGTTTGTAGTGCATGCTCGTCCATTGGAAGGAGTGCAGGTAAAAACACCTTGAGTCGGTTTCGGTGCAGGGCCCTGGTAGGATCATACACAGGGCACTGTAGGCTTAGACGGCACCTGACTCTGCTGAGAATTACAGAGGAGGGGGAGTGTAGATGGTGCATGGAGGACGATGGGACCCCATATTATTTACTGACGGAATTAACGGAATGCCCCGCCTTCGCGTGAGCAACACTCAGAATTTTTGCCGATCGAGACAGATTCAGTGCCTCGTGTCAGTCTGAAGGAGATGCGGGCTTTCTTAAGGTAGACCAGCATTCTGTAGGTTCTCTAATGCAGCCATTTTTAGATCTAGATCTGCCGCATTATCAACATTATTATCGATTATTTTAGGTTTAAGTCGTCGCCTGTGATGTTTCTTAATCTCCTCGTGCGGCGAAAATCCTAGTTTTGCACAAAAAAAGGATGGCGCTTTCAATTAAGTCATTGCTTTCATCAATTCTGATATTTGTAAAGGAATTAGTTGCACTGGATATAACTTGAACTGCGTCTATGATACTAAGATAGTATTTTTCTATTGTTTCCGTGAATGAAATTTGTATCATTCTGTAAAAGATATTTTTTGTAAAAAATGTGGAGCAAATAAAGTCGAATGAGAGTAGCCGTTTATACAAACCGAGAGCTTTTGCTTTACTCTTATTATCTATGGCCTGATTTGTAATTATATCATCTAACACTTCAAGAATAGCCTGAACAGAAATATTTACTGCTTTTAGGGTCTCAGCCAACAACACCGTATCTCTCTCAATATTGTTGTCTCAGCACGGGTAGTCTACCTGGTCTTAGATAAATCCTTTAAAAGTGTTGAATTTTCAACCCTCCCGAATGTTGGTTTTAAGCGGTGATTTTTTTTGTGGATGAAAAAAATACATAGGGCTCTAAAATGTCAAAAGTGTCTGATATATTATAGTGCTAGCTCTACAGCTATGTTCTACAGGTGTATTGCGAGAGTACATCCACCCCACAATTCCGTTAAGGGTCTTAATTAAACTACCTAATAGGAATGCACACAAGTGACAGTTAATGGGCGGAGCTAGATATGTGAGGTAAAACGTATGGCCTTTGGCTCGCTTCGGGGGCGCAACCAACTAAAACTAACCCAAGGCATGCCCAAAATCAGTTCTAATGTAGCAGAAAAAGTGACTGGCTTTGTTTTTAACTTTTTTCAAATTTCATAAATTGCAACTGGCTCCACCCATTAACTGTCACTTTTGTGCCTTCTTATTGGTTTAGTTAAAACCCATAAAGGAACGGAGGGGTGGATGTACTTTCGCAGCTGTATTAGTCCGATGAGCTTGGCAAGGAATAAATATATCATTGTGACCAACCTTATCAAACACTTTTTGTTGGGTGCCATTAAAACAATCTGACATTGATGCTGCGAAATCATAAGACTGAAAAGACATTTTAGAGATCAATATTATTATCTGGTGACATTTTTAATATTTCATTGGCTGTGCTTTCGCCAGTTTTATCATTACAACACTATACTCTATTTCGAAATGATGCGAAGTAATAGATCATTTTCTGATGGCTGATACATAGGCGTACATAATTACGTACATATACGTATATATTTTAAACGTTTACCTGTCCTAATACTCGGACTTTCCCAGCATTATATTTATCACACTTAGGTTTTTTTTATTACTATTGTAAACATTCAAATTTGACGATTTTTTGTATGCATACCCTAAAGTTTAAGTAATTGTAATTTTTCAGTTATATTTGTTCTTCCGAAGAAGACACAGTGTGTTTGTTTCATTTCATAGTTTCAATTAAAATGGCTAATTCAGTTTTCTCTCCAGTGAAACGAGCGAGCAAATGTCCATTTTCTGTTAACGAAAAGAATATCATTCTTAATGTATATGACGCCCTCAAACATCAAAATCATCTGTATAGCGTTGATACTGTGGTGGAAATGTGTTCGCAAATAACGGGTGTTTCAAAAACGTCGATATATAAATTAAGGTGTGAACGAAAAAGTGGAGCTGTAAAACCACCTATACCATCTTCAGGAAGAAAGACGGTGCCTACCGATGAAGACTACAAACTTATAATTAGAAGAACAGTACATTCCTTTTATTTTAATAAGGAAATACCAACCATCGACAAAATTTTAGGAGCCTTGAAGCAAGACCAAAATATGTCTCCGACGATAAGCAGGAGGAAATTGTGGACAACTTTAAAACAAATGAATTTCAGCTGGGAAAAACAAAGCAGAAAATCGCTCCTGAGCGAAAAAGATGAAATTATTTGCTGGAGGAGACATTACTTAAGACAGATAAAGCAGTTTCGAAGTGAGAATAGAAAGATTTATTATCTGGACGAAACATGGCTTAATGAAGGATATACGGTTGGGAAGATTTGGCAAGACAAAAATATTTCAAGTTTTCGTCAAGCATTCTTAGAAGGCTGGTCCACCGGACTAAAACCACCATCTGGGAAAGGAAAGCGACTGATTATTACACACCTTGGAAGTGTTGATGGTTTTGTTGAGGGCGGTTTGTTAATGTTTGAGTCAAATCATTCTGGCGATTACCATGAAGACATGAATGGCGATGTGTTCGAAGAATATTTTGAACAAATGTTATATCTCATTCCACCTAATTCTGTGATAGTGATGGACAATGCGAGTGATCATTCCAGAAAAGTTGACAGAATACCAACTAATTCATGGAGAAAAGCGGATATTATTCAGTGGTTTAGACAGAATAACATACCATTTGATGAAAGTATGGTGAAAAAGGAACTGTTGTCCATAGTGTCCTCAAATAAAGCTCGTTTCACCGAGTATGTAGTTGACAAAATTGCACAGAAACGAAATATTACTATTCTTCGTCTGCCTCCGTATCATTGCGAATTAAATCCCATTGAACTTGTTTGGGCCCTAGTAAAAAGTTATGTAGCAAGGAGAAACACGACGTTTAAAATGAAAGATGTTAAAATTATCTTTGAGGAATCTTTAAAAAATGTCGATTCTGAAAAATGGCGTAAGTGTATTGAGCATGTTATAAAAGAAGAAGAAAAAATGTGGAACCTAGACCATTTAATTGACCTAATTGTAGAGCCTTTAATTATATCCTTGGAACATGACGAAGATTCGACGGATTTTTCTGACGACGAAAATGATATACCATAGTTCTTTACATAACTGTTTACACAAAATTGAAAGATTAATCGAATACCTACTTACCTGTATGAAGATTAATCGTAATTTTCCGAGCTTGTCTTCCGATATAGCTTAACTAATTAATAATTTATAATAAGAATAATAATAACAATTTTTTGTATTGCGAAGCCCTTGGCCTCGGTATTCTTTTTCCATTGCCCTCGGCAAGAAAAGAAAAATTGATCGAGTGCTATTCGTACGCAAATTACAAGGCCCTCGGCCTATGTATTTTAATTTATATTTCTCTTGGTTAGGTCAACGTATTGTGCCTTACTGAAAAACTGCATGAATATGAATTTAATAAGCCCTCGGCTGTTATGCAAGGTTTTTTAATTATTCTAATAGTCTAGTTGTAATTAGTGAGCTTACGTAAACAAATAAAAGACCGAAAGTAAAAATTGATTATGTTCTACTAAATGAAATCCAGCTATTTTATTTTTAATCTCATGTCTAAACTTTACACTTCACGTACTCGGTACAGACTACTTCTTTTACCTCTCTATACCGTAGCTAATCTGGCCCCGGGGCCTACTACTTTTTGCACTACTCAGTTTTTTGGTTTTCGTGAAACCCGATATTATACTTGTTTTTTTTGTGACAACAAACCGCCCAGATAGCAGTCTCTTAATTTAGCCACAAACATTTGTATTATATATATTATTTTTTAACAAAACCTAATCTTACACAAACCTCAATACAACTTATCAACTGTACATTGTATCATTGTACGTAGATATTTGGCCCTCGGCCTACTATATAGGAAATTGATTAACCTATACAAGCATAAACGAATCCCAAAACAACTAATCAACGACCATTTATTGTTCGTAAATATTAGGCCATCGGACTAGTTCTATATAGACAATTTATTAACACTTACTTGAGGAAATGGACAATATATTTTCCCTTCTTCCTTCTTTTCGTCATTTTATTTCACAAACACAAAACAAAACACGATTTTTGAACGTATTCGAAGGATACGTAAAACAGAATGAGTAAGCATCGAAGTGCGATAGCAGACTCGGGTTGAGGATAAAAAACTTTATGCTTTAAAAACGTATCGATGGGTATGGTGATTCAGAAACTATAATGTAATCATATCGGAAGACCAGCGATGGAAAATCGCAATTCTTATACCTTATTATATAAATATTATATGTGATAAAATGTTACAGTAATACTAACTGTTTTTGAATATACATAAATAAGTGAATAAATAAAAGTACTTAGGTAAAACAGGTATTTTAAATTAAATACCCAAACGTACGCTACTGCAGGTAGAAAATGGCCCCTTTGCTAATAAAGCCTATTGTTTGCAGCGGGATTGCCATACAAAACAGGGTGGAATGGTTAAAATATAATACAGCAGGCTATAACAGCTGTGGCTAAATATTTAGAAGTCACAAAAATTTATTTGACCACTCTGTTAGCGTTTTGCATTTATAAGTAGGTTTTATTACTCCGCACCATTTCGAAATAGAGTATAACACCGAAGAGTCTTTCTCTAGGACATCCACTAATCATTAACAGTGCGCACAAAAACAGATAAAATTTCGATATTAGCAACGTCTGGTGTATGATCAGCTATTACAGTAAAGCTTCCTGAATTTTTCTGACAACTTATTTCTTAACATCTAGTTCTTAAAGATGCATAAACTCATTTTGAGACTTCGCGCTTAAATAGATGACATGATGGGGTCGTAACAATGAGTCATCTAGCAATTGTTTTAGTGTCGAATTGTGTCGAGCAAGTAGTTTTACAATTTGAGTAAAATTGCTGTCTTCATCAACGTTACCACGAAAAGCTATGCCTTGTTTCGCTAATGTCTGGGTAACATCAAATAAAATTTTCACAACATTTCTATTAAAAACTAAAGTCTTTTCTTCTTCTATTATTTTACTGTATCAAGAAGAATATTAATTCTAAAATCAATCAAATTACATATCTTAAGGAAATGATGTCGAGGGCAAAGTTGCCGAAGCAGCTAAAACAAATGGATTTTCTGGTGCTCCAACCATTTTTGTTTGTACAATTTTTCAATCATATCTCTTACTTTCGTGTGTGGTCTTATAATCTCTGTTAAACTCGGAGCCACATATCAAACATTTTACTTGAAATCGGTCACTTTACCTTTTTCGTCCATGTTTATATTTTTATAAGTTAAACGTTTATATAATTCAAATTATAAGATAAGAAGAGTGTGTACAAAAGTACGGCTTATAACTAAAATACAACCACAAATCGAAAATATAATTTAAAATAATTAGTCCGGGCATATTGTATATAAGTTCAATAAGTTGCGCAATTTTTTATCTACCAATTTTTCCGACCTTTCAATTTTTTATGCCAATTTTTTCAACTTTTCATTATTTTAGGGAACTATGGCTTCGTCGCTGCTCACATCTCACCCAATGGTTGTCAGGTAACGGTGTCATGCAAACGGCATGGGGCGCCACGTGCTGTCCGAATCATTCCTATGAAGCATTCTTATCATATTTTATTTTTTTGTTCTTCCTATGCTTTCCCATTAGCCCTACCCTCTACTAGTTTTCATAAAAATATTTTATGAAGTCTACTCGTGCCAAAACTCACTTTTTGTTGTTTTTTTTTTTAACCACTTGAAGTCAAGATTAGAGGCGCTGACAGCCGATGCTGTTTGCTTGGCGCCTTATCCAGTAACTATTGGGCGAGGAGGAGAAGAATTATCCATAGAGTACCTAGACTACAGTCGATCACGTGCCAATGTCCCTGCCCTTTTCTCTTCCCTTTTTATAGAAATGGGTGTTATGGAAATCAGTATTGGACAGGAGTACTGAAAGAAAAATATTTTAGTCAAATTATCATCATGTGATTAATTTTGCTTACTGGAATGAAATTAGTTTTGGTAGCGTCGGCGAAATTTATAATATGAGGTTGCGACCTTATGATAATTTTGTTGATTTCTCTGTACCGTTTTCTTACTGAATTTTTTTTATATGATTGCCGTCACGCAACCGATGGCTGACATTTTATCTCGGCTTAAGGATATATCGTATTTTCAAATGTTTCATGGGTTAAATAAGGTAGAGAATTTAGGATGTTATCTGTTTAGCGAAAATGCATATTTTTAATTTTTTTTTTAGTGATGTATGGTTTCAGGCAGGATTATTGTTTATTTCAGGTTAACTATAAAAATCCTAGGTCCAGATGGAAATATTCTGTTTGAAAATGTGCAATAAAAAAATCAGTTCTGCTATCAAAGCAAAGCAGTTCTGCTAGCAGAGCCGAAGTCTATTTGAGTAAACTATGTCGGTATTTATAGGATCCACACCTACCAGGTGTTCTAAACGAGGTGCGGGATGTTCTTCTCAGGTTCTAAATTTAATTCATTTATATAAACTATAAAATTTAATCCATCAAATTAACCAATAATTTAACTGAAGAAGGAGCTGAAATTTTTCTAAATAAATTAACGCCAGATTCTGTGCCCAATCACTTCGAGGGACATCAAATTCTAAACAACCATCCTTTAAGCGTGAGCATATCAGTTACTGAATTTAACATTAATATTAAGTCAAGATCAGGTCTCGATCGTCAATTGGGTTTTCGAAGAGGTAATGGTGTAACTGACTGCATCTAACATTGGATATCCAAGATTGCTATGGGAATAACGAGTATTTGTCTGCTCTATTTCTGGATATTTCCAGTGCTTATGGCGAGGGGTAAACCACCTTCAAAAATCTGTACACCGGAATCCCACTTTCTATCGGAATTCCATGGAATCCCATGGAATTCCACGGAATCCCATGGAATCCCATAGAATTCCACGGAATCCCATGGAATCCCAAGGAGTCCCATGGAATCCCACGAAACAAAACTCTAATATTGAAAGCATAATTTGTTTAAACCTTTAATTAAAAACACATTGACAACTTTTAAAATACCTACACTATATTAATAAATATAATAGAGCACAAAGGGCTAGATTGTCAAAAAATTAGTATGTTAAAACCTGTTAAAATGGAATATTTAAGGCTGAACACTTTTTATATGTATTAAAATTTATATTTTAAAACTTAAACATATTGTAACATAATATATGAAAAAAACAAGCATTTCATTGAGGGGGGGTTTTGGGGAATTCGAATCTGACCTCGGCGGGAACCTACTTCCGATAGGTTTCGCGGTAGGAGCCGGACGAGGTCGAAAAATAACTTATTCGGAACGAGTCCCAAAAAATGTCCTCCGTACGGATTAGACTTAAAAAAAAGTCATCCGCGCGATTTTCGATCCGCGGCACCTATTTCGAGAACGCTCGACCCATAGGTTCCAAAAGTGGAAAGATCGTGGTTTTCGACCCCTAAATATTATTTCGACGAAAAACGCTTTCGTAGATATTTTTATATTTTTTTTATATTTGGAACCTACCGGAAATTTGGCTTCTACCGGCTTTTTTACCTAAATTTTGAGCTAGCGAGTTCGGGGATGGAGTGCATCGGTCCGAACCCCCACCTAAAATTTTAAGTCGCTAAGTCTTCTAGGGGCTCCTAGGTAGGGACTCTTGGTATCGTTCGACCTGGAGGGTTAAAATTCGGGTTAGGGGGGTTTTCGACGACGCCCAGTTCGAATCCGACCTTGGCAAGAACCTACCGCCGACAGGTTACGCGGTAGGAGCCGAAAATAATCGAAATTTTTCGTTATAAAATGTTTTTAAAGTTGAATCGTTTCCTTTCGTCCCTTGAAATATAATACCAGATCGACACCTAAATCGGTGGAACCTGTCCGGCGAATAGGCGCCCGCGCGGTTTTTAATCGGTAGGTTCCGGTATAAGGAGATGACCTGCAGGGTCTATATTTTCATGGTAGATGTATCACGTGGGCTGCTACCTGAAATTAAGTCGGCAATGCCGGGGCTCGATTTTAAGGGGGGAGGGGGGTGGGGGGGGGATTTGGGGGTTAATACTCGGGGTAATATGGAAAACGCGTGTTTTTTGCGATTTCTGGCTAAACGGGAGCTTGGAGCGAAATTCTGACGAAACGTTACTCTGCAGAAAATTATTTTTTTACCACCTTATATGCCTTTGAATATTTTATTTTTAGGTTAGTGACATGTAAATGAACCCCCTTAATCGTTTCCGTCATAAAAACGGATATTTTTTTGTCAAAAAGTTTTTCGGAAAAGTTCACGGGTATATAATTAAATATATAGTATAATTGAAAAAAAAAACGAAATTTTCATTAAATCGGCTATGATTCGAAAACGGTAAGATTTAGAGGGAAAATTTAAATGGGAAAAAGATGGGTCTCGTCGGGTAATATAATGTGCCTTATCCAGTTTGATCGCGCGACGTTTCGTTTTTTTAAAAATTGACCAAATGTGATTTTTATATTCTCTTTATTAGCTCGGTAACGAAGCGAGATATTTCAAATCGGTTTGCGCCAGTCTCTGCGGCGTCTTAAGGTCGATCGACAAGCTTCTAGACGATTTTTCGATAGGAGTTCAAATAAGGCAGGGATTCGATAAAATGTAATTTTTGTCTCAAAATCTAGCATTTTTCTTCAGATTTCGGCACGAATTTCGTAGGGGGATGATCTTTTAAATTTCGAATATCATATGGGGGGGTTCTTGTGTGCGCTGAGCTCGATTTTCGCAGCGAATAAGTCATATGACTTTTCTGTATCGAAATATTTCGAAAAATTTGAATTTTTTGAAAAATTAATTGTTTTATTTTTACCCTGAACTTTACCCGAGGGGTTAACCGCTGACTAGAATGTGTACACTAAAATACCATATTTGACAAATAATACCAAAAATACCAAAACAAAATACCAAAAATACCAGAAAATACCAATATTATATAAAAAAAATACCAAATATCGTAAAAATTGCCAAATAATACCAAAAAATACCAAATAATACCTAATAATACCTAATAATACCACATAATACCAAATATTACCTAATAATACCTAAATAATTTAATTACGCGGGCGTGCCTCAGGGCGCAATTCTTTCACCAGCTCTGTTCCTCATCTATATTAACGACCTGCTGACCGAAACGAAATATCCTGTTTACAGTTTTGCAAATGACAGTACCATTGTCTCCCAATTTGGATCAGAAAAACATTTACCAGCGACTGAGACTTAGCACCACAGACAGGAGCAGTTCAAATTTGGGGCGACAGAAATTTGGTCCAGTTCAATGCAGCAAAGACCCAAGCAGACCTTCATCCTCGTCAATCAGACTGCTGGGTGTCTCGGTCAACAGCAATATGTCCTGGCATGATCACGTTGTTAACATCGCAAAATCAGCCTCCCAGAAGCTGGGTGCGCTATTTCGCAACAAAAAACTGCATACACCGCAGCAGTTGCTCTTGCTCAACATACAACAAGCATAACTTCTGATCCATCAAACTTCTGGTCTTTTATTCAAAGCAAGATAGCTCAATCCCGCATTCCAGCTACTGTGAAAGACACTAATCACTCTTACCACGGACCCCAATGTGTCGTTTCGACTTTTTCCAACTATTTTCCAAGTGCGTACAAAGGCTGGTGGGAGCCTGCAAATATTGATCCGTTAATGCAGTATTCCGATAGCATCAACGTTCCGCCAATAACTACTGATGATATAGTTGTAGCAAGCAAATAACTTTAAAACAAGATCACCCCTGGCCCAGATGGCATCCCACTTCATTGACTGTTCCATCGTTTTGTGCGAGCCCCGGTGTCATATCTTCAATCTGATCCTGGAAATGGGCATGGTTCCCGAAACCTGGAAGGTTGCAATAGTCTGTCCCATGCATAAGAAGGGCGATCCAATAGTTATTGAGAATTATCGTCCTATCTCCATGTAACTTCTCCAAAATATTCGAGATTATCCTGCACAAATTTTACCAACATATTTGTTATCAAACTGCTTTATTACTCCTTCGTTAGACCAAGGCTGGATTATGGGTCATCATACCACGGACACCATACAAGTGGTGTCCGTGGTATGATTGCCACATTGATTTGTTGGAGGCTGTGCAAAGGCGATTTCTCACGTAACTTATGTTCAGAGAGGACGAGACCGAGGGTTTGATCATAACCTTTTGTTGTCTAGATTCAGGAAACTGTCACTGTCTGTGCGCAGATACTCACAATCGCTGACATTCCTTTATAAGCTTCTCCATGATGTGATCGATTGTTTCTTTCTTTTGGAAAGTATACCATTTCATGTACAGCGTTTAGCAGCTAGACAACAACCCGCGTTCAGTCTGAGATTGGCGAGATCTAATATTCTATACCAGTGCCCCATTCACAACAGGTGCAAAAATTTCAATCTTGTATCAAACGCCTCTCATATACATACCAGCAGCTTGTCTAACGTCCTGAAACATCTGCGTGAGGCATCTGGTTTCTCCTCGAGTTTCCCACCTTAACTGTATCTCCGCTTTCTTCGTCTTCATTTTTCATCTGTAATTCCCTTGTTTTCATTTCTTTCTTATTTGTCAATTCTTATTTTGGCTTTTTTTTTAGTTTCCCTAACTTACTTTGCGTTATTCGTAAAGTTCTTGATCCGTTTCGTTCCTCTCAAGGTTCCTCTGCATTCCTTATATTTAGTCTTAGTTTAATTTGCTAGTTTATTTTAATTATAACTATTATTTATTTTATGTTTTATTATTTTTCTTTGTATAACAATATTTTTGTGAATTACTTGCTCTTAATTTGTATGTGAATTTCCTGTAATTGGGCATTTGCCTGTTGGAAATAAAGAGCTTATTATTATTATTATAACTATGTTGGAGTTTGGAACCTTTGGCAACATACACTAAAACAGAGTTTTATCCACAATACCGAAACAGAATTTTTGCACTCAACGCGCGTTTCGCTAACCATGTTAGCATCATCAGGGGATGATTAAGACTGCCTTAATCATCTCCTGATGATGCTAACATGGTTAGCGAAACGCGCTTCGAGTGCAATAATTCTGCTTCGGTATTGTGGATAAAACTCTGTTTTAGTAATTATTATTATTACCATTGGATTTTTTTTTCCGAATCAGGTTCTTGTATATATTACTTTTTAAAAATTATTGTAGATTAAGCATTGGATAGTGGGCAATTATCGATTATCAGGCTCAAGCAAAAATTATGGTAGATTCCGATAATTATCGGACATTTGGCAACACTGTTTAGAACATCGAACAGGTAGTTGCGACATGTGCCTTGTGAATTATGCATAGTTATTGCGCATGCTCATATTAGATAATTGTACAAGAAATACCATAAAATACCACTCAAAATACCAATAATACCAGACAAAATACCAAATATTACCAGATAATACCAAATATTACCATATAATACCAAATATTACCAGATAATACCAAATATTACCAGATAATACCAAATATTACCAAAAAATACCGAAATAATTCCAAAAATACCAAGCCAGTGTACACCAAAATACCATCAGCGGTTGGCCCCTCGACTTTACCTGTATCTGTTAGTCTCATATGATGAAGATTGGAAGACCGACCTGAACGCTTTGAACGCCTGCCGATGCAGGCAGTCTACCGATTACAGAAGACACCGCGGTTACGATCTACTATTCTAGGAAGATAAACCGTTTGTTCCTTAGATTTTGGCACAGAAAATTAGTATGACGTTTTCGATGCAAAAATGCAAAAAAAATAAGGGGCAAACGCTTTTTCATCCTAAAATAGTAGAACGTAACCCCGGTGTTTTCTGTAATCGGTAGACTGCCTGCATCGGCAGACGAACCTTTTGATTAATTTAAAATACGTATTTATAACGGTCTTTCGTCTGTTATAGCAAAAAGTTGAGGAATTCGGTCGGAATCCCACGGAATCCCACGGAATCCCATGTGCTTGTACACTGTAATTCCAAAGTGGTTTACCCCTCGGCTTATGGTAACGTTGATACTTCTATTTTCTATTCTCATTAATAAAATGACTGCACTTAATATTTTTAGATTTTTCGCCGTTAATATTCTTAAAACTTTTAGTAATAGAGTGGTGTTTCTTCGTCTAAACAATAAACTAATTGGACCTAGAGTTGCAAACATGGGACTTCTTCAGGGCTCTGTTTTGAGTCCGTCTCTTTAATCTTTATACCGCCGATTTCTTTACATTGTTTCCCGAAGTTAGTATCCTTCAATACGCAGATTTTTTGACAGTAGCTTAGAACTGTCCTCATCAAAATCTGCAGTCACAGTCTTCACTAGGCATAGACTCGCATATCGGGAAACCATACAATTAGGGAATGTGGAAATAGCTTGGAAAAATAGTTTTAGGTATTTAGGCGTGGTACTGGATCAAAAACTGACATGGGAAGATCATATTAATAGTATTATTGCAAGGTCGAAAAAAGTCTTAACCTTTTACAGGTCGTCACCAAACGGTATTGGGGAGCCGACCCCAAGGTATCGTTAATGTTTTATAGAGCCCTTATCGACTTTGGATCAATTTTTTATGGATCAGCCACTAAATCTAGAATTTTAAAAATCGATCGTCTACAGTACAAGGTTCTACGAATTATTAATGGGGCCCTTTCCTCTAGTGCAACAAATGCACTTTTAGCAGAGTCTGGTGAACTACCTCTAGCTTTGAGAAGACTTCATCTTGCTGAGACATTTATTGTTAAAAACATATTTGTACAAAATGGTTTTTTAATTTACAAAATCTACAAATTATCCCTAGACAATCTAACAAATAGCTACTGGATGCATAAAACCTCGCCACCTCTATCTGATGCTCCCATTGAGACTACTAAATTTCGAGAAGAAATTGTTAAGTACCCCAAGCTCTCTTTTTTTACTGGCAAATTTAACAATATTTTGTTTAACACAGACACGTTCTTTCCTCAGTATACAGAAAGCCATGCAATTAATAACAATATAATCAGTAATATCACAAACAAGATACAAGATGCCGGATGGATCAACGTCACCAGAAGGGGTTGGGTGTGCATTTTATATTAAAGACAATAATCATGGAGAATCCTTTAGAGTAAATTCCAATTCCTCAATATTCAGCGGAGGCTTATGCTATTATATAGGCTGTTAAGTCAAAAACCATACAACTTTAATAACTCGATACGCTATGTTATATAAGTCCGGTTCTGTTTAGATTAAGACACTGGTTTGTCGCGAAAAGATTTACTTGCGCAAAGTGCGGATAATGACAACGTGCAAGAAAAAGACAAATATATGTCGCGTATGTCGATGCCGATGCTACAACTGTTCACCAATAGGGCAGTGTTGCCAACGACACGGAAACTTCCGTGTTTTCACGGATTTTTGAAACTAGAACACGGACACGGATTTTATTGGGTTCCGTGCAATGAAAACACGGATTTTTTACAGAAGATTTGGCGTTATTATATTTATATGTCATATGTCCATTTTAATACAATTCGCTTAAATTTAACCAATATTTCATATAGATACTATTCAATCCTAAAAATAGATGTGCCAATCAACGGGTCTCTTTAGTTTCAAAGATGCAAGATGATAAATCGGAATTTCAAAATATTGACGACCACTGACAATTTTGGGCTTTGGGTCAAACGCTCAATGCGAAAGTAATTTCACCATGAGCGCCGGTAGGAGGGGGCAGTTGCCTAAAGTATTAAAATAATGTATAGTATAAAAATACATTTCAAACTCATTAAAATTTAGAAAAACTATCTACAGGTTATTTTTCTTGACCTCACCCCCACCCTCCTGAAATTTGTTCTGCCGGCGCCCATAATTTTAACATATGAATCTAATCAAAACAAAGAAATTGTTTAATCACTAGTACCATTAATGGAAGTCTGCTGGCTTCATAGGTGGTAAAAAAATATGTGTGCTCTATTTAAGCCAGTCAAATCAATGTTAGAAAATGGTGAAGACGGATTCGGCATTGTCTTTGGGTTATCTTAAGTTGATTATTTGTAAAAAGCAGAATTATTTTATGCTTGTTTCGAATAAATGGATTAAATAAGAAGACTTTCTCTGCTTCTCATTTTAAGCGTCGTAAGCTGGTAAGCAACTATTGAATTATTTTATCTTAATTACCACCATGAAAAATCCGGAGTGGTGCATGTATGACGTAATATTCTATTTATTTTCTGGTTGAATATTTCAACTCAGTGCCATCTTTCTTCCAACAGCTTAACTCTTCGACATACAATTGATTTTACGTTTACAGTAACCTTTTTTTAAGCTACATTTCAGGGACACGGAAAAACACGGAAATTTTGAGGACTCTGTTACGGATTTTTCTGATTTATGGTTGGCAACACTGCAATAGGGGTTGCCTTCGAGCAGTGTTGCCATTCGTAGCGACTTGTCACGAAAATAGCGACTTTTTGATGACTGTGAGACATAGCGGCGATTTACAAAAACAAGCCTATTTGTAGCGACTTTTTCGAATTTTGAATTAGGTTAGAAAGTTTTGTTAATCACTGTTTTGCGATTGGGAATTATCGTATTTATCTTGATATTCAAATTATAATTGAGGACCGGGAGCCACTGTCATGTCTGCTCTATCGGCTCGGCTCGGATTAGATCGCATCAGTTGTGGTCCGGGGTCCGGGACTTCCCCGAAATCGATCGTTCTGGTCAAAACCTTTTGTTTTTATTCCATGTTCCATAACTTGTGTGTTCGTCTGCCTAAACGCAATTTAGTGCATTTACCTTCTGCCATAGGCAGTATACTTTATACCAACTGCTAATCAATCTTTAACTAATACATGATAATCAAAATACAACAATGATTGGTTTTATATTTTGTCCAACGTTTTTCTTATTGGGTAGTGACTAATTAAATTAGTTTTTGATGTGTTGTGTGTTATGTTGTTAGTTTTAGTGAAAACACTATTTTGTTTCTCCTACGTTTTTATTAACTATTTTTCCCTTCCAATTTTATGCAGCAAAATAAAAAATCCTATTCTGTAAAAAACAACACGTTTTTTTTTTTTTTTTTTTTTAGGGATACTAGGATATTTACACCGATATATGGAGATCGGTGGATATTTAGTATAGCGACAAAGTAGCGACTTTTCACACCAGGTTGTAGCGATTTTTGGCTTTGCCGCTCTGGCAACACTGCCTTCGAGACGGCGGGAGAACGAGGAACGAGGGTGGAGGAAGACTCCCGTACGAGCGAACAAGAAACAAAACAAGGAGTCGAGTTAATGTCGCTGCTAGTTTATTGTAATCTTTTTTACCTAAAAAGATATGTATTTCTTTAAATAAATGTCAAGTTTACCGAGTAAAGATCGAGTGTTCTTAGAACTGGTCCTTCGAAATTATTCAGAAACAACATTTGGTCGATTCGAGACGGATTTGGATTGTCCAACGGCGATGGAAGCTAGACGAAGAAGAGTCCATTGTTAGCAGAGAGCCGAGTGAGTCGTTTCTGTTTTATTGCTTTCAGCCCAGTCACGATACACTTTCCAGTCCTTTTTTTCCTGGCATGTATTAATTTGAGCCAAAGTTGTATAGTAGCAATTTTGTTGTAGAGCTTACAATTGTTATTTGTTGTAATCTAGGGTTCACGATGCGTATTGTTGAGACGAGCGGCTAAGGATCGCGGTCAACATTAACGCTGATTGGCTAGATTTCCACGCCATGTTTTACATGTATTAGAACAAGTAATATTTCACTTTTCGCATGGCCCTCCGCTCGCTGCGCTCGCTACGGGGGCTCAAGAAAAGGAAACTAACCAAGTGCTAACCCAAGACATACCCAAAATCAAGAAAAAAAACTGTTTAGAAATATATCCTTAAAAAAAATAATAAAAAAACCAATGGGGTTTGAACCCGGGTCGCTGAAGTGAAGGCCAACCATGCAAACCCCTAGACCATCAGGGGATATACAAACAACCGGTTGCATCGCAAAGACATGGAAGTCAACGTAATATTTACATTCTCGACTGAAAACAGCCAATCAGCATTAATGTTGACCGCGATCCTTAGCCGTCAGTTATTGTTGAGATATAAGATACAAGCAAAATTTCGAGTATATTAACGTCAAGCGTTTTGACACATGCATCGTGTTTTATGCATTTAATGGTGGCTAATTGTTCGATGTACGAGTACGAGTATTTGAAAAGACAAGTAAAAAGATATATTTAGGTTTGGGCAAGATTTTATTGCAAGTTTTACTAGAAATTTAACATTCTATGACGATACTTTACCATAGTTTGATAAAAGTGTTTTATTTTTTCCTTTTTAAGTACAAGCGAGTCACGATATGCGAGCCTACGAGGGTTAATCGATAGATAGATACGTTGTTAATTTGACTTTGAATTTATGACAATGCATATGTTAGATGATTGAGAGTTACGAGGGTTAATCGTTAAAAACGTTTCAAAAGATAGTGAACGAGATAGTATTTGGCACCTGTTCGATTAGTGTAAATTGCGAGAAAGCATATTATATCACAAGTTATTCGTTAACATTAGCTTTTTGATTAAAAGATGTTTAATACAACGGAGCGGAAACATGATAAAGAGACGTTGATAGCTAGACGTAAACAAATCGAGACCAGTTTAACAAGATTTTGCGATTTTATTTCTGATCAGTCAAATAGTACAAATCCAACTGAAATTCAAATAAGGCTTGAACGAATTCAGTTTCAATTTCAAGAATATGATATAGTTCAATCAAATTTAGAGTTGTTAGACGAGGAAGAGATAGACGCACGTGAAGCTATAGAAAACCGTTTTTATAAAAATATAAGCATAGCAAAAGATATAATAGCAGATGGTAGAGCACCTCTTGCTGCAAGTCAAGTAAACATACAGGGTGCGCCCAATAATCTTGCAAGGTTACAGTCAATTGAATTGCCTACATTTTCAGGAGGTTATGAAAAGTGGACAAATTTTTATGATACTTTTAAATCGTTGGTTCATTCCAATCAGTCCTTAGATGACGTTCAAAAATTTCATTACTTGAAATCTTGCTTACGAGGGGAAGCGGCACAAGTTATTGATTCTTTAGAAGTAACGACAGTAAACTACATTAATGCCTGGTCGTTATTAAAAGAAAGATTTGAAAATAAGCGATTAATTATACAAGGTCACGTTAAAGCGTTATTTGAAATCAATCCTATAATTAAAGAGTCAGTGACAGCTCTCAGGTCGGTTGTTGATATTGATAATACTTTAAAGCACACTCGTGCACTTCAGTCTTTGGGCGAACCTACAGATCACTGGGATACAATCTTAATTTACTTGATATCATCAAAAATAGACAATTTGACTAAGAGAGAATGGGAAAGTAGCATCAAGGGTAATGCAATGCCAACATTAGAACAATTTATAAAATTCTTAAAAGAGCGATGTTTATTGTTGGAGTGTATTGAAGTGAATAAACAGTCGAAACCAATTAGTGGCCACTTAGGTGGTCAAAAATCAAGCTATTCCTTCCCAATTGTACGAGATGGTGCTCAAGGTCATGACGATTTTAAAAAACAATTTAATAATAATTCGCCTCGTCGAGGTAACAGTGGTTCAGACTATTTTGATAAGTTTACTGCACTAGGTCCAGGTAATGGTTTTACAGGAGTTCAAGGTACTGGCGTTTCCCAAGGTCAGGGTTATGGATTTTCACGAGGTCAAGGTAACAAGTTACCCAGGGGACAATTTAATAACAACGCAACGGAACAACATACTGGTGGCCTAAGAGGTTCTTTGTGTTGTTATTTTTGTAATAAAAAACATGTAATTTATAAATGTCCAGAGTTTTTGGAGCTTTCGGTAGAAGAAAAAACCTTTGAGGCTAAAAAACGAAAACTTTGTTTAAATTGTTTGCAATCGGGGCATTTTAAGAATGAGTGTACACATAGCTATTGTCGGATTTGCAATCTTAACCATAATACTCTTTTACATGTAAATGAACAAAAAAATACAATGCAAGAACAGCAATCGTTAGTTGCAACAGAGGTTTGTGCGCATTCATTCTACACTAATAATATGGTTTTGTTGTCGACGGCCAACATTTATATTTACGACAGATTCAATCAGCCACATAAGTGCCGGGCACTATTGGATTCTGGCAGTCAAAGCAACTTCATGACTAGGGACTTAGCTGACAGGCTACAATTATCAGAAAGTAATATTAATATTTCTATTAATAGCATATGTCAAGGTCAAACGGAGATCTCCAAGATGACAAGTACAAATATTGAATCAGCTCAAAATGAGTTTAAAGTTAAACTAACATTTTTAATTTTGTCCACAATTACTGAAAGCATTCCAGGGCAGTCATTTAATGTGAATAATGTGTCTTTACCTCGGCATATAAAGTTGGCAGATGCCGAATTTAATAAATCTGGACATATTGATGTTTTGATAGGAGCTCAAATATTTTATAGTTTATTGTTACAAGATCAAAATGACAAGTGGCCAGTATATGAAATGTCGAGTGAAACCAATCTAAAAATTCCAGATATTAAACAAAAAACTTTGACATTTGCAACTTTTGAACATGATTTTTCTATATTTAGTAAATACTCGTCGTTAATAAAATTACAGCGGGTGGTGGCATTTATGTTACGATTTAAATCAAATGGACTCTCTAAACGCAACAATAATGAGAAGCATTTGAATACTTTAACTATTGACGAGCTTAATTGTTCTATGACGTGTTTATTAAAACTTGCCCAGTTACAAACATTTCCCGATGAAGTTTTCGCGTTAAAAAATAAATCGATAAAATCTGCAAGCAAGTTGTTAAATTTAAATCCATTTTTGAAGGATGGTCTCCTGCGGGTAGGAGGACGAATAAATAATTCTGCATGTCCAGATGACCAGAAAAATCCAATAATTCTGCCTGATAAACATCCTTTGACTGAGCTTGTTATTTTAAATTTCCATCACGATAATCTACATGCGGGAACGCAATGTCTCCTTGCAATAATTCGTATGCTATATTGGCCAATTTCTGGTAAAAACGCGGTAAAGCGAGTTTTGAGAAGGTGCGTAAGGTGTTTCAGGGCTAATCCTGTACCGCTGACTCAGCTAATGGGTGACTTACCGTCTGCACGGTTTGCTACGTCAAGGCCATTTTATAAATGCGGCGTTGACTACGCCGGTCCAATTATGATCAAAGATGGCATATTAAGAAGGTCTAAGATTATTAAGTCTTATATATGCATATTTGTATGTTTTTCAACGAAGGCGGTTCATATTGAACTGGTCCCAGATTTGTCTACGGAAGTGTTTCTTAACGCATTAAAACGATTTATTGCTAGACGCGGGAAGCCTTGCGAGATTCATTCTGACAATGGAACGAATTTTCGGGGTGCCTCAAATGAACTAAACGAACTGTACGCGTTGCTAAATAGTCAATTACATTCCGATAAGATATCGAATTTCCTAAGTAAGGATCGTATATCTTGGCACTTTATACCTGCCAGGTCACCTCATATGGGCGGTTTATGGGAAGCCGCAGTAAAATCAGCGAAGTATCATTTAAAGCGTATTATTTCAAATTGCTGTTTTACTTTTGAACAAATGTATACAATTTTGGTTCAGATTGAGGCCTGCTTAAACTCCAGACCCCTGACCCCGATATCCGATGATCCAAACGATTTTTCCTGTCTCACCCCAGGCCATTTCCTAATTGGAGATTCAATGTCAGCAATGCCACAACCGAGTCTACTACAAATCAAGGAATCGAGGCTTCACCAGTACCAACGGATCCAGCAATCACTTCAACATTTCTGGAGTCGCTGGTCAAAAGAATATTTATCTCAACTACAGGTTCGCAACAAATGGAAACAGAGCCAAGATAACGCAGTGAGAGTAGGAGTGCTCGTCGTTATCAAAGACGATAATTTGCCTCCGCTGAAATGGTCACTGGGACGCATCACGGAGACTCATCCCGGTACTGATAATGCAGTGCGCGTTGTATCCATACGTATTCCAACCGGAACTGTGATTAGGCGTGCAATTACTAAGATTTGTGTACTTCCAGTCAAAACCTAAGTTCTTGGCTGCCCAAAGTCGGACGAGTGCTGCTGTCACGTGTATTAAAAGTTGGGGAACTTTTAAGGTGGTCGGCTATGTTAAGTCAAAAACCATACAACTTTAATAACTCGATACGCTATGTTATATAAGTCCGGTTCTGTTTAGATTAAGACACTGTTTTGTCGCGAAAAGATTTACTTGCGCAAAGTGCGGATAATCACAACGTGCGAGAAAAAGACAAATATATGTCGCGTATGTCGACGCCGATGCTACAACTGTTCACCAATAGGGGTTGCCTTCGAGACGGCGGGAGAACGAGGAACGAGGGTGGAGGAAGACTCCCGTACGAGCGAACAAGAAACAAGGAGTCGAGTTAATGTCGCTGCTAGTTTATTGTAATCTTTTTTACCTAAAAAGATATGTATTTCTTTAAATAAATGTCAAGTTTACCGAGTAAAGATCGAGTGTTCTTAGAACTGTTCCTTCGAAATTATTCAGAAACAACATAGGCACTTGACTACATAATTTTGAATAAAACTTCTTCCCACTTTCTGATATTCACAGATTCCATGTCCTGTATTCAGGCAGTAAATAACAAAACTAAAAACCTTTATAAAAATCCTAGTAAAAAACTAGTATTACTGACACATTATAATATTAAAGTATCCTTCTTTTGGGTCAAGGGTCACGCCGGCATCCTAAGAAATAATATATTGGAGAACCTTGCTAAGGAAACCATTACAATATTTGGTCTACAGTATTATGATGCTATTTCACACTTGAAAAATGAAGCCAAGAATAAATGGAAAGTTAATATGCAGAGTATGCTGTCAATAATCCGAACTTCTATACCAGAACCAATAGACATCTCGTTTCTAATCCCAGTCTACAAGAAACCAATTTAAATCGATGTCACTACACTACGTTTATAAGACTAATCTTCGAAGATGGCAATGTTAGATATCTATTAAACAAAATGAATTTGGTTGACAGCCCTTTGTGGGTCTGTGACAACTCAAGTGTAGACGATCTAAATCATTGGCTTTTTAGTTGCCTATTTAATCAACGTGCATCCTGTTTTTTGTTGGATAAACTTGCAGAACTAAATAAGCTACCCATCAACGCATGCAACCTGATGACTTTGTCTAAGCAAGACAAAATAATTCACAACTTATTGGTTAGGTTTGTGAGAATGGTAGAGCGAAAGCTTTAGGGAACTGAGTACCTTTTGTCTTACCCTATGTTCCCTGTTCCATTTTACCGATTGGTCCATCTCTTTGTTTGTTATTTATAAAGTCGCCTAGACGGAACTCTATGGCGTGAAGCGTGTGTCCCTCTTCTATCCTATAATTTTGTCTCTTCGCAATTTTTATTTTGTTGTTATATTTGGTATGAATGATGGAATGTTTCATTTGAGTTTTAAATTTAAGTTATCGTAGTGGCTAAATGCACTCGATGCAAAGCCATAAACTATACAAAAAAAAAATAATTGAACCATGAATAATCAATATATTATTAAGGTACTTGTGAAAAATATTGAATTATTCTAAACTCGTTCTACTAACAGTTGCTAAAACTCGGTAATAGATGCATTGATTTTCTTTGTAGTAGCTTGTGAACCAAAGGTAATTCATAGATAAATACGTACATACGTAGTATTCAGAATACATTTATATCAGACCAAATTACTTATATCAAAATTTTAAATACTATCTTTGACCTCTTGACAGTACCGGTTTTTATGCTTTTAATTTTAATTGATCAAATTAAACCACGAGCAATTTTACTCTCGGCAACAGACCGATATGCATTAAGTATATTGCCCTCATATACCACATTGTGTGGTACCTATGTGATTGCCCTCTCTGCGTGTAACTAAACTGGAAGTTGTATATACAGTAAACTAGGTATGAACATAGTCCCCTATGAGCTCGGTCGGCAAGACTGCATTGCCGTAAGCGGTGCCAAAGGGCCCACTTTGTTATGGCCATCTTACTTTTGTGTTGTATGAGATCTAGATAAAGCTCTAAAACTAGGTATAATATATATTAGTAAATTCTATATTGAGTCCCTAGCTATGAGTGGAGATTGAAATAACATTCAACGATCTGGAAATGTTTTCGTTTTCTTTGTATTGACTAATCTACTTAACTTGCCAAAAAGTTGACAATGAATTCATATTTATTTTGCTAGGGAACCGATTTAATAATAATATATTTCGAATTTAATACAATCACAAACATATTATCAGTTCATTTTGTGGGAATTTTGAAGCAAACATTATCAAGTTACGTCATTTATGTGTTTAATAAATCTGCGTTATCTTTCCAGAATGTCAAGGCCTTATAAGCATAGACAATGGTTATCAGCTTGCCAAAAGATGATCTCTGGTACCCCCTATGTGCCAAGTAAACATCTATCTACACAAAATAATAACAAACAAAAGCCTTCTGGTAAGTAGGAAATTATTATATCACTATTATACCCAGTGGAATAATATTGTTGCCGCTGTCGGACAAAATATAAGTTTTTGTTCATCTTAGCTCTAGCATATAATTGTTAACGTCATTACGAAATATATTGCAATGTTGAAAGTCTGATCGATTAAGAATCATATTGTGACTAATGAAAGAGCAGAAAACCCCTTTTAATTTAAAACTATTTCATAGAAGAGGTGAATGAATTAAGAACAAAACTGTATAGGAATCCTTATTGGCTGAATTTTTGTGCAGTTTGAGCGAAATATTCGGTATTGAATTAGGTGTGAGGGCACTGGAAGAGTGTCACCTCACAAGCTCATCTTTGAAAGCATTCCAATATGACCGATGTAGCTCTAAAACAGCATGAAGCTGCAAGGATCAGCTTCTAAAAACGAACCGGTTACCTGAATCTGGGTAACAGGTCAGCACGCACTGGTATCGATGGGATAAAATCTGCTGACATAATCAAATGTTTAAATCTGGTTGATTAAGAATAATATTGAACCAAACTGTATGCAGCTCTATAATAATAGCTGATTTTTTGGACAGTTTGAGCGAAATATTTGCTATTGAATAAGGTGTGAGGGCGTTGGAAGAGTGTCTCCTCACAAACTCTGAAACCATTCCAATCTGACCGATGCACCTGCAAAACAGCATGAAACTGCAAGGAAGCCCTCTCCAGATTTTAAAAACGAATCGGTTACCTGAATCTGGGTAACAGGCCAGCAGGCACTGGTATCGATCGGATAAAATCTGCTGACATATTCAAATGTTTAAAATCTGATCGATTAAGAATAATATTGTGACTGACGAAATTGCAGGAAAACCCATTTTAATGTAAGACTCTTTCATAGAAGAGATGAATAAGTTAAGAACAAATCTGTATAGGAATTTTTAATAGCTGATTTTTTTGGGCAGTTTGAGGGACATTTTCGCTATTGAATTATGTGTGAGGGCGTTGGAAGAGTGTCTCCTCACAAGCTCATCTCTGAAAGAAAGCACTTCAACCTGGCCGATGCACCTGTAAAACGGCATGAAGCTGCAAAGAAGCACTCCAGATTCTAAAAACGGATAGGTTACCTGAATCTGAGTAACAGGCCAGTACGCACTGGTCCCGATGCATGGGATAAAATCTGCTAACGTTCCTCCCTAAGAGATATTGTACTTTGTACCCCTAAGTGCGAAGCAAACATCTGCCTAGTGATTCAAAATTTCCGGAAAATTTGAATGCTGGAAAAAAACCGATTTTTTTCTGAAAAAATTGGAAAAAACGGTAAATTTCTGAAAAATTTAATTTTTATTAAAAAGAATCAAAAGAGTTTTGTTTCAGGCTTGCTTTAGCCATTAAATATTTTTCAATATTTAGAAAGGTATTGTATATATATTTTATAAAAAAATGCAGCGCGGAAATGAATTTATCGGTGAACCCACATCTTTACAAACAGACGAGGCGGCACAATTTCAGTTGTTTCGTTGCTTGTTATAATTTTATGATATATACCATATACCTCTGTTGGCCGTATTAGGTATATAGGCATAGGACAGGAAAACGATCGTCTGCACTTTTCTATCGGCGCCTCTCAAAGCTGGCTATTGATTTTATTTCGGAAATTGCTTGTTTATTAAACTTGGATGTAGGACAAGTTATGGCCAATCTAGCCCACTTTAGAACCGAAACAGCATTTTTTAGTAGAAATTCTCTATGGGAATCTGCAAACAGCACCCATCCTGTTATATGGTGGCATGGTTTGTGTACTCACTTATGCCAATTGCTTCCAGAATTTTAAATGGACCTCCCTCTTTCGCCTCATCAGAAATAAACTGGTCTTTACATGGTGTCATACATACCAATAAAAGGAACAGGCTAACAAAGGATAAAGTTCAAAAGCTTATTGCCATTCAGTCTAGTTTAAAATTGGATGAAAATGACCAGCTCGTTTACAATTTTGGAACAGATTCATATTAATGATCACGAGCAAGATGGCAAAGGAAATGTTACGGAAAAGGAATCGAACTCAGATATTTCTGAAGATATTCCCTCGGAGTCCTCGGACTCGGATACTGACAGTCAAGATAAAATTCCTTTAAGCGTTTTGGCGTAGGCTAAATAAAGTTTTTTATTACTTTTTTTTGTTAATTTTACTCTTTGCATTTATATTATTTGTTTTCTTTCACAGAGTAAATTTTTAGTTCTTGTATTTTTGCAACATTGCAAGTTGCAACTGTTCCTAAGAGTTTGTTCCTAAGCCTGGGTTTTAGTAACGCTTTTTTTGTTGTTTTTTTTTTACCTTTTTCGTTTTGTTTTAAACTATGTTTATTTTGTTAATAAAGATAAAGAGTTTTATTTTTATATTTTAAAGTTAAAATAAGCATTTTGAACCTTGTTTTTTTATTTAAGCGACCTTCAGATAGTGCAGAAATATGGAAAAATCTACCCTTATCCCTTATATCGCTAATTTTAACGTATTTTTTGGGTTTTCAGTTAAATTTCTTTTTTTTTTCAATTTTTCCTTTCTTTTCCATTTTTTTTAAGGATTCAGTAAAAAACGAAAAAAATCGTGTTTTTTCCAATTTTACGGGGTTTTTTCCAAACCATTGAATCTCTACATCTGCCTACACAAAATAATAACAAACAAAAGTCCTGTGGTAAGTAGGAAATTATTATATCAGTATTATACCCAGTGATATAATAATGCTGCCACTGTCAGACAAATTATAAGTTTTTGTTTATCTTAGCCCTAAAATATAATTGTTGACGTAATTGCGAAATATATTGCAATGTTTAAAGTCTGATCGATTAAGAATAATATTGTGACTGACGAAATAGCAGGAAAAACCCTTCTAATCTAAGAGATGAATGGGTTAAGAACAAAACTGTATAGGAATCCTTAATGGCTGAATTTTTGGGCAGTTCGCGCGAAATATTCGCTACTGAATTAGGTGTGGTGGCGTTGGAAGAGCGTCACCTTACAAGCTCAACTCTGAAAGCATTCCAATCTAACCGGTTCACCTGTAAAACAGCATGAAGCTCCAAGGAAACTCTCTCCAGATTCTAAAAACGGACATGCCACCTGAATCTGGGTAGCTGGTCAGGACGCACTGGTCTCGATGGGATAAAATCTGTTGACGTTCCTCCCTAACTAAGGGATATTGAACTTTGTACCCCTCAACGTGCCAAGCAAACTACCTACACAAAATAAAAACAAAAAAAATTCTCTAGTAAGCAAGTAGGGTATTATACCCAGTGGGATGATATTGCTGCCGCTGCGCTGTCAGACAAAATATATGTTTTTGTTCATCTGAGCTCTAACATATAATTATTGTTTACGTCATTACGAAATATATTACAATATTTAAGGTCTGATTGATTAAGAACAATATTGTGACGGTCGAAATAGCAGGAAATAATGGCTGAAATTTTGGGCAGTTTGAGCGAAATTTTCGCTATTGAATTAGGTGTGAGGGCGCTGGAGGCGCGTCACCTCACAAGCTCAACTCTGAAAGAAACCACTCTAATCTGACCGATGCACCTGTAAAACGGCATGAAGATGCAAAGATGCTCTCCAGATTCTAAAAAGGACGAGGTTACCTGAATCTAAGGAATATTGAAGTTTGTTGTGCCATCTGAGCAAGGCGTTTGACTCTGTCTTTTCAACTTCACTCCTGATTGTAATAAACTTATCAAAATCAAATATTGCTTAAAAACAGGGTGTAAGTTAGTAAGATGCCGTCTGCTGAGATGGCGGTTATTATAAGGGTACCTCAAGATTCAGTAAATAATAGTATTTGCCTCTGGACGAAATGAAGTCGAAATACACTCTATTTGCAAATGACACCACGGGATTGATGTTTAAGAAAATGATAAGTCGAAGTCTACTGCCGTTATTAGTTCGGACGACCGGACTGCTTCTCTAAGGGAGTTGGGTGTTACATCTGAGGTTTTTAGTTGTATAAATTGGTCCAAATTTTAATTATTGTTCACACATAGATCTAGTGGCTACAGATCGCATGTAAGCGTTCTTATATATTAGGGTCGCTGTCGTTGTATCATTCCGCTTTAAACAAAGGTGACGATTTCGGGATTCACGCTCTTATTCGAAATGGCGTTTTTGAACTTAGATGTATAAAATATAGGAACATAGTATCGCCTTAGACGAAGATGAAAGGGAGGAGGTTTTTGGGCGGAGCTGTAGTATGTGTGACGCTGGGTATATCTAGTAGGATGAACCATTGGCATAATGATGCGAAATCAGGCCGTATATCAAAGATGGCATTTTTAAATTGAACGGTACATATAGGAACATCGTTAATCAAGGCGAATCGAGGAGGATTGGTTCAGAAAAGATGACAAATCTAATCCATTGCATTAACCATTTGTTCCGCTGGCTGGATGAATCTATAATATAATATCGTAGAACTGAGTTATGCATGTGGAGACTTTGTCTCGCATTAATCAAGGGCAATAGCTAGGATCAACTTGTAGTACAAATCTAAACCATAAAAGTAACTCCCTGTTCTGCTATTAGATAAATCTGGAATAACATAGGATGCATATCAGTATACATGCTCCACTTAGATGTTAGTTGAGATTTTTGGGTAACAAAACTAAACCATTGCAGTACCCTTCTATTCCGTTGGCCGAATCTATGATAAAATACTTCACCATATCGATATCCATACATCTTATCTAAAATGGGATTATATAACTAAACTCGCTTCAAACGAGGGATATAAAGGATGATTACGTGGTTACAAATTTAAAGGATTACCGTAGTTATCTATCGCGCTAAATAGCCAAATTTGTATGAGTCTTTAAAAATGTGATTCTTCAAAATTAGAGTAGATATTATTTCCCATATTATCTTCGAACCATTAAAATTATTTTCAAAACATTTTGGATAGCAGATTCTTATCAACGTAAAATGTATTTCTATTTTTTTTTGTTATACAAAACTGTATTCTCCCACTGGAGAGATAACAAGCTGAGGTCGTGAACCTGATAGCGGGAGAATCATATAAAAGCGGCATGATCGCAATAGAATAATCTTTTTACCAGTTTAATGTGCCAGGTTCAGAATGGACTCTATGAATCAAGAAATTGGCGGAGAAGAGTTTTTTTACGTCGAATACATTTTACTGATAAAAGGTCTGGCATAAGATTGCAGTGTTGTATGTAGATCATCGGAAAGACAATTATTGTCGAAAACGGTATTTTTTTTTGCTTGTTGCGTAAATATTTGAAATAATTTTTATATTTCGTGGCCTGTTGTGTTGTGAATAGGGCATTATTAGAAATAATCGTGGTAAGACGTTTCCATGTTATTTAAAATATTGATCTTTGGAATGTTGGTCCCTTTGAGGAAATTTAATATTTTATCTTTAGTAGGTGACTAATAAGTATTCAAAGATTGGTTCTATGTTAATATCATTGAAGTGTCTAAACGTAAGAAATCATATATTTATTTTTCATTTACAAAAGTCAATACAACTTTCTTTCAGAGCATAATAATTTAATGTTATAAATGCATAATATCAAAAATATTACTTAAATCATTTCGTTAGGGCGATAGTTCATTAAGAAAGCATAATATCCTTAAGAATTGTTTAAAGTTATATTTACTGAAATTCATATTGACTTATTAAGCCTTTGGCTATTTAGGTACTTAGAATATTTATAATTTATTTGTTGTATAGGTACATTGAATTGTAGGTACCCCTATGATTTTTCAATTTCTAAAATCTACATTATCTAAGATTCCACTATAATGTTTGTGCACTTTTAAGATATTAAGCAAAACAATATCACACCTGACTAATTAAACTAATTAAGTCTTCGATAATGTTGCTTCGTTAAATGTGGCATTATTTTGCTTAACACTATCGCTCTTGCATAAACTAAAAACAAAGTATACATACATTTTATTATACTAGCTACATGTATCAGTAAGGTACAAGCCTGTATTTTGTGTTCGGGTTTGTGTGACGCAGCAAAGAAAGAACATTTTATATGTTAGATGACGTGTGGTATCTGATCGAGTAATATTTGTTCTTTCTACTTAGGTTGGACAGAATGGGAAGGAATACTCAAAAGATTCGTGCCTCTCGGAGTCTGTCTTATAGCGGTGATGCAATGGCGTGCTTACCGGCGAAAAATAAAAGAGGGCACTGTGGCGAAACAGTGGGAGATTAACTGTTATTGTTTCTTACCATTGAGGACTTTAAGCAGATGTTGGGGGTATTTTGCTGGTGAGTAGATATATCATTTATTTCCAAGCAACTTTAGAATACGTCTTATTATGGGGAGAAATATTATACATATAGAACCATTGTAGGCGCTGGCTTCAATTGCAAATTGCCTTTGTCCACTATCATGTAAGATTGGACCTGGTTTGTCCTCAACAAGATTTAAAAACATCCTTGTTCAAAATGTTCCATGAAGTAACATGCTATAAATTAGACCCCAAGTATCCAATTGAATAATATTCATCTTTCAACGTGGGTGTTTTTTTCTAATATCATGCAATTAGCATCGTAGATCCCAATTTGTGGTCAACTGTTACCACAAATTTTTTCACTTAAAAATAAAAAGTGTGGATATAAAATAAAAGGTCTTGTGCTGATTGTATTGACTCGTTCCTGCGTATGGTGGATGGGTTGCTCCATAGTTATTACAATAAGTATACAAAAATGATTATTCTCAGTGATTGTAATGCACATTTTTTGGGCATTTTTTCTTGTCTGTCTGAGTTGGTTTCTATCTTTAATAGTTTTGGTATGAGGGCTTGCATTTCTGAATTTACAAGAGTGGCTACTAAGGCAGCTAGCTGCATTCATAGTATAATAACTAATGTCATATTCATGAACATTGCTTCGAATCGGGTGCAATGGATCCATTTCTATCTGTCCACTATGGGCAATTAATTTAACTAAATTTCATTGTAACTACTGAATCAAATATATTTAAAATTAGGAGAATATCGAATAAGTCATTTAATTCTATAAAACAGGACCTTAACGTTTTGGATTGATCTAAACTATGAGTGCTGTGGCTTCTTTCCGTACCAATTGTCATAATCTTATTTGTAAGTATTCTCCCCTTAAGGCTATTAAATCCCGTGTTGTGGGGTTTTGTAGCGAGCTGAAGGAAAGGAGAAAGACACTGTCAACAGTAAAGCTCTTGAGCAATGCCACAGGAAGCGAGGGCTTCAGAAATATATATAAATCTTTGCAAATTAATTATAAACATTCTGCAGTGAATGCAAAAATACAATCCTGTAGTGATTAAATTGATGGCTCTAGAAGTAAAGCAAAGAGCTCTTGGAATATCATTAATTTGGAAAGAAATCGTGTTCGTCATAATACTAGTAAATCTTTTCTAAAAGCTAACAACCGATCGTTGTTTCTGAAATAGTTAAAATATATATCAGTTAATAAAAATCTGCAAGAAGAAATTGTGTCTTCAGCTCTCTGCTCCCAACTCTTTTGCATTTCTATCGATTCTTGAAGAAAAAGTTATGAATCCTATTAGATTAATTCACTCAAGAGTTCAACATCGCGTGACGTTTGTGGTGTTAGTTATCTTAAAGCATAATATCGTCTAATACTTGTTTATACAGGGTGATGCCAGTCTTAAAAAAAGTGATCCACATACTATGGATAACTATAGGCCTATCTCTATTATTCCAACATTTGGGAAGATTGTTAAGGTTTAATCAAGTATAATTTAAACTGCTATTTTGAGTTTACCAATCTGCTTGACATTTCTCAGTTTGATTTTCGGGAGGGCCGGTCTACCATATAGGCACATGAACTTATTTTTGTGTGACTTGGGCAAGGCCTTCAGCTGTGTATCACATTGTTTTCTTATTAGAAAGCTGAGAGGACAATCTGTCAATTGTTAGTCCTACCTTTCATCGAGCTGTGTCTCTTGGAAATGATCGGGTGGGATTAAGCCGTAGTAAATGATGGAGTGTCTCAGGAATCAGTTATTAGGCCCCTATTTTTGTTATATATATAAACGTGGATTTTTTTGTTGTTGTCATGGTTGTGAAATGTTAGTCTTTAAATGATGTTTGTTTGTAAGTTTTAATATTGGACTATAGGATTTATACTTTTATGAATAGATGTATCTCTGTTTAACAAGTCCTTTTTTAATCTGTATGTGTTTTTATATATTCATTTGATTTTGATATTTTACTTTATTTTGTTTAATTGTATTTTTACTACTTCATTTTATTATTACTTAAGTGTTTTATTCAAAGTTTAATATTATTACGCTTACTATTTTGCCTGATCTTTCTTTATTTGCTTTGTTTACAACACATGCTGTTAATAATCTCTCACATTTCTCGCTGTCTAAATGCATATGTTGCAGACGATACGTCTTTGTTATGTATTAGTAAAAATATTGAAGCTCTAAAGAACTGTAGCTGTCAACTAACTCATTCGGTTCTCACACAATTACTAAAAGTAAATGCAAGTCAGATTCAAGAACTAGTTTTATCAACAAGTCGTGACATTGTGGAGGGGAAGAGTGCAAAGATGTTAGGCCTTACACTAGATTATGCTTTGAGCTGGGCTCCATACATGCATTCGGTGCACGGTAAATTATCATCCGCAATATTTATCGTTCGAAAGTTGACAAGCGTTTTGAGTAATCGTCTAAATTCTAAATTTAAGGGTTGGCATGTTGCAGACCAAGCCTAAGTTCCACTGTTGATGATTTCCTGGGATTGTGCCATTTAGAATAAGTAATAATGTGGAATAACCATTTCCCCGTCGAATTGGCACCAATTTACATAATTTAATTCCCTTTATAAGCTCACCTATATTTTGCCCGATATCATTTAAAACTTCTTCATTACTTATCCGTGTCCAGCAAATCCTAAACATATGGCCACTTGCCACATTTTGGATGTTGCTAATTTGCTCAGTATGTTTGATTCTGGGAACTTCTTTCTAAGCATGACGGTTAGATGCTAAACTCATAATATTAGTTCCTGGCACCACCAAAAGTTAGACCCACTCCATCTACCATGTATTTTAAGAAATTCACTAAATAACAATTCATAAAGTGCCCCCTGGCCACTTAAATGCGGGGCCTGCTTCTTTGGTCTGAATTACAAGAATAATTTTTTCATCATCTCAATTATTTCAAATAGCTGATTCTCACGATTGGTACGTTATTAATCTTAACTGTTATTCTTGCTGCTGATTAGGAGTTTTGCTTTAGAGAATTTTCTATTTAACTCATTGTTGGCAAGTGTATTCACATTACACTTCCAAGAAGAAACTGCAGATCATTGGTTTTCACACCCAGTATGTCAGCATAGCTGATGTTATTGATCGTATAATAATCGATCGATAGCTCTGTTGAATATTGCCGTTGAATATATATATTGGTGAAACTGCGTATCCTTGTCGTAACTTTTCTCTTTACTAGAACTTTCTTGATATCACACTTGCCATCTTTCACTATAGGAGTTTGGTATAAGTTAGGTTTCGTAGGAATATTATGGCGTTGCTTTATAGCCTGGACCATGTAAAGCTCTGCAATAAGGTTATCAGATAGCTTCCGCGTTCCCAAACTTATTTCTTAACCCAGTTTTGAAATTAAGTTATCACATTTCGAATGTATGTTTAATGTTTAAGACATTAGATGTTTTCAAAAGTTGCCCTTTAGACTTGTTTGAACTAGACGTTATTTTCTTTGGGAATGCTCCTTTTCTATAAAAATAACTAGAGTTGCGTCTTGGTCAATTGACTGGTCACTTTATCCGCGATCAATTGATAGTTTTTTAGCGCTGATGTGAAACACTCTATTCTTGCGACAGGGATTATTTGCCGCCCTTATAGCACACTGCTCCCTCTCTGCCTCACAAAAACTAGGTACTCCACTGTGCGAAATGTCTTTAAGTCACTATATTTTAGTTAGTTTAATTGATATAAACATACACATCAACACATCTGTTTTGGTTTCAGGGTGTTATGTATGGTATGTTGGGATATATAAAGTGTAGGTTATATGCCTGGTTGTTATGAAACATCCGATAACACCATTGATTGATACTTTAATGTTATGAGTAAATAGTCTTAAATTCCCAGACTGTACTTCGCTTTTATTATCACATAGGTCACACTATACACTGACCTGCTTATTGATATTTGATATTCATCCAACGAAAGTAGAAGAAAATTTGACTTAATGCTTTTTCTAATCTTTGGCCTAAGTTGTTGAGAACTATTTAAGACGTCACAGCCAACCTCTTTTTCACGCATTATACATATTTACGTAAACTTTGTCATTGTTATTTATTAACCATTTCAATTTGTTATTTTCCCAAATAATCTAAAGGTGACTACGTGACTAAATGGTTAATGACTACGTTTATTTTCAGATACAAAATTGCCCGAATTCGCAAGACCGATCGTCTATGAGGTATATGTTAAGACGTTCGGTGTAAATATTGCCGAAGCTCAGTACGAAGATCTGAAGCATTATCCTAGTTTAGCTGATTTCTTTACGAGGCCATTAAAAGAGGGCGTAAGGAAGATAGATCACCAGAGCTGCCTTGTTTCACCGTGCGATGGAACAGTATTAAGTGTAGGGACCGTCAATAATGGCCGAGTTGAACAAGTAAGTTTTTGCTTTAGGATTTTAGCATTTTTTTTAATTATGAACAAAAATCTCTAAATTTTTATGTGATTACAATGATCTGGTTAGGATGGATACCTCAGGAGCAGGTCTGTAGACGCTGCCACGTTTCTACTTGAAATCACGGCAGCTCTGGAGATCAGAACCACATTGGTGGCGCGTTTTTGAACCGAGCAGGTTCTTTTAATACTCTGGACTATCAATATCTCCTAGAGAAATTCCTGCCTACTTGATTGATTGCATCTGTCTAAAAATATCTAAATATTTTTGTAACAATTCCAATATGTAAAAATATTTAAATCTCCTCAAAATAATTTTAAATCATGTATAATTTCGAAAAAGATTAAAATTTTAATCAGTGGCGCAGAAAATAATCAGCTGCTCTGCCCCAGGGTTTCCAGTTTAATTATGGGTTTCAAAAAAGTGGATTTCGAAAGTCGTTCTTTCATATAAAACCTTGCATTTCTTTATAAAAGAGCAGGAACTCCATCTGGTCCAAACGTTGCCTTAGTCGACCACACATTATTAGCTTCAAAATTTTCAGTAATCTGGTTGTAGTATTGAGTCTCATTAACTGATTTTAAAGCGTCATGTTCAGGTACCACATCATCTTCACCTTGTCATGTAGATAAACAAAAGAGAAAAGTGAGACACACTGGTCAAGGGGCTCCATTAGGTTGCCCGATATTGAACCATTATATGACATAGAAATAGGAATATTGAAATAATTCGTAAGTTTTCTGAAATGTGTCGAAACGCTTATTATTTTGTCTAATTTAAATAGCTTTCATAGCAAACCTATCGATATTTATTTATTTCAAACATAAACGAGCACGCTTACTTTTAAGACAATGTTATACTAGAAAATACAGATACTCAATTTACATATACGTTACACCACATATTATCGAATTTTCAGTAAGTAATGACCTTCTTAAAAACTAAACTAAAGAAAAAAAAACCTATTTCAATCCGGCCCAATCTAACGAACTACAATGACAGTGTTACAATTACTTTGTTAGATGCCATTTTAGTGGATTATTTGGCATTGCGAATATGTCACCTTTAAGCCACATGCCTAACAAATTTGCTCTGGATCGAATCTAATTTATCAATATGAGCATTGGAACAAGGGGACTAAACACTACTATCATTTTCTAGCTGTTACCTCATTAAAGACATATACAGTATTTTTTTTCACACAGACGCCTGTGTAAAATCTTTGGTAGTTCTTTTCGTAAAGCCAAGTATTTGTTGTAATACGCAAATGTAAGTTTGCAGTCAAAAAGCACTCCTAAATTTCTTATTAAATTTACCTTTTCTATTAACGCATCTTGAATAAAGTCATCATTTTGACTATAATAGTATGATTTTGAGAATTAAGTATATTTACATTTATGAACATGTAGCATAGCCCATTACTTACACATCAAACACCAAATCTTTCTCTAGCCTCCTGTAACCCGTGCCACAGCTTATACCGTACCGAATCAGTTATTGAACTCTACGTCGGCTCCTTTGATGTCGATGAAGCCAGATTTGACTTTTTCATGCTTTCCTCATTTTTCGCGCATGCCCTTCATACATTATAAATGTTAGGTTTTAATGGCCAGCTGGAACTCAACAGAGACGGACTGGGTTTAATTTAGTTTACATTTTTAGTAAATTAAATTAAACATAATATGTAAGTGAAATTGATAAAAAAGGGCAAACGAGATCGAGAATGATCAGTCATTTATACATAACCATGAATATGGTGTTTATAAGTGTAAAAAAATATATAAATATTTTGATATGAACACCGTATTTTGCGCTCTAGCGCGAACACGGAAAAGAAAAATCTCACTTTTTCCGTCGAGTGTGCTATGAATGGTCATGGAAACCGAAGATAAATAAATGACAGTCGTGCTTTTGTTACAGTTTGTTGCTGGCAATCCTGTTCTAGCTCGAAGCCCGAATATAATATGTCAAAACTGATAGTCATTTGCAAATTTCAGAATAAGTATAGAGAAAAATGTGGATTTAATTTTAAAAAATGCGGCTGTAGAAAAAGTTCTGTGTGTTTTTCGAGCGCAAAGTAAGATTGCCGTTTTCGAAAGATTACTACGAGCAGAAATTTTATCAAAAATGTGATCGTGTCAAACGGCCTTAATAAATTGATATTTCGTCACTCGAATCCATTTATATAGTTGTAGGTATGTGACATTGTTCACTACTTATTTCTAATGAAATTTACATACTACCTTTGTAATATTAGTGTGACGGTTCTAAATTGGTTGCCTTTATTATGGGATGCTAAGAGGCTAGACAAAACTACAATTATTTATGTCTCAAGTTTAAAAAGATAAACTTCCTGCAGAAGGGAGCCAAACAATTATCGACGAAGAATATTAATTTATCATGCAATGTGATATGAATGAACTATACTTTAATCTCAATACCTAATCTAAACATCTACTTACAACCTTTCATTTTTCGGGAAACTAAAATATCCTGAAGCTGGATTGACTTTCTTGTACCTTTTGCAGACAAAACAACGTACGACCATGGTTAATATTGAATACACTTTAATGATTAATGTCCAAAAAGTTAACACACTTAAATAAATCACCGAACAATCGAGCACAAATAATAACACGAAAACAATCCAATCTAAGAACGTAACCTGCTGCTTCTTGTCAAAAAATCGAGAGGCCAACGCTGTGCGGTGTGTTCAGTTTCCGACTCAACCTCCGTTTATGTCTCTTCGATTCGGCAAACTGTCGTAATAGAAAAAGATAACACTACATTGGACACCAGACCGGTACTGTTATTCATAAATAAACGAAGTCGCCCTCATATAATTCGGCTCGTTGCAGACGCCAAGAATATGAGGAAAATGCTCCCATTGGTTGGATTTTATTGCTTCAAAACACGTGGAGAGTTAAATAACTGATTCGGTACGGTATAAGCTGTGCCCGTGCACATCATTTTCACCCCTTATTGTGTTATAAACTTTCAAATCGGCAGCATACAAAAAATAGTTGGAGTTTAGGTTGCTCGAAATGGAGCCATTATATGACATAGAAATAGGAATATTGAAATCATTCCTAAGTTTTCTGAAATATCAATCAAACATAAACGAACACGCTTACCTACTTTTAAAACCATGTTATACTAGAAAATTCAGAGACTCAATTTACATGTACATTACACCACATATTGTCGAATTTTCAGTAAGTAATAACCTTCTTAAAAACTAAACTAAAGAAAAAAACCTATTTCAATCCGGCCCAATCTAACGAACTACATTGACAGTTACTTTGTTAAATCTATTTTAGTGGATTATTTGGCATTACGAATATGTCACCTTTAAATTTATTTGCATTTATCATAAGCATATTTATGTGAAAATTCTTACCATACTATGTTCTGCATTGATTTAATCTAAATGTGTTACAATATCTTAATGCTCTAGGAAGTACATACATTTGTAATTGATTTAAAATTACAGAGCTTCATAACTAAATCATGCAAAATTTTCATTGCATGTCTTTACATTCTCGACGTTTGCTTAAAGTCTTTATACCGATTTCCTCTTCCAGAGATGCATGGTCTAACTTTTGTTGCAAGTTGTTTTGTAAACGCCACATGCCAAGCCAAACACATTTGGTCTGGATCGAATTTAATTTATCAATATGGACATTGGAACAAGGGGACTAAACACTACTACACTTTTCTAGCTGTTATCTCACTAAAGACGTATAGAGTATTTTTTTAACACAGACACCTTTGGAAAACCTTTGGTAGTTCTTTTTAGTTCTTTTCGTAAAGCTGAGTAATTTAAGGGCTTTGTTGTAACAAGTTTGCAGTCAAAAAGTTCCTTATTAAATTTACCTTTTCATTAACACATCTAGAATAAAGTCATCATTTTGATAGTTGGAGTTTGAAAAATACGTGAAAATATCATTAATAAACTAATTAAACAACAGAAGTCCTATATGTGCGCTTTCTGGCACACCAGATAAAACCCATATTGGGTCAGATACAATTTTTTTAATTTTAGAAATTGAGTTCTGTTGCTGAGATAAGATTCAAGCCACGCCAATAATGAACCATTTATGCCATATTGAGAGAGCTTGCTAATAAGTATATTGTGGTCTAGTTTGTCAAAGTCCTTTGCAAAATCAGGGTAAAAGCCTTCCTCAGGGGCTCTAGAAATATATTCAGTATACAAAATTAAATTCGTATCTGTAGATTTTCCTTTGCAAAAGCCTTGCTGATTAAAATTATTACACTTTCAAAAATGCTCTCTAAAAGTTCAGTGATCATCGTTTCCTTTACTGGTATATAGTCAGATATACAGTGGTTCTTTTTACCCACTTTTTATAATAGGGCTAACATAGGAAATTTTCAGGAGATCAGGAAAAATTCCTCTGGCCACTGAATTATTAAAAAATTTCCATAATGGCCTGGAAAGTGAAAATGCATCGACCTGCTTCCTTAGTTCCGCAGCAAGATTTTTGATTGCTACAGTTAAAGGAGGATTCATTGTTCAAGAAGTCGGGCATAATCTCATTGTCCGTAACCCTGAGCTTTTAACATAAACACAACTGAAATGAGCTTCAAAGGCATTAACAATCTCTTGATAATCAGTTAAAGTTACATTTTCATGAGACATTATAGAGGGAATTGAGTTTAGATCCTGCTTACTTTTTATGTAATTCCAAAAAAACTGAACATTGTCATGAATCCCATCCTCAATATTTCTTACATACGAGTATAAATCGTAGATCTTAACTCACAAAACTTGTTATAGGCAAGTATAGACCCAGTGGACCTATATTTATATGTGCTCCCTTTTTTTTAAAATGTAATGTTTAAATTCAGGAGAGGTTTCTCTCTTGTGAATTTAAAGTCAGTCTTAACTTTTTTTTAAGGAACATACATACCAAAACATGAATATAATTGAATTTAAAGTTTCTACAGCTAGGTTTATGTACGTTACAATCTAAAATGGCATCACAACTAACATTTGTTAAAAAGTTATTTATACCTATATTATAACAGTTTTTAAAGTCCCAAAGAATTTCATTATTCTGAAAAGGTGCAACACTTTTTTCTGATTGAAGTTAAAAGTAATATTTTTTTCAATTAAAAAGAAACCTAGCGCCGGAGAGTCGTATTGGAAATGCCCGGCTCCAGTAGTGGGGTCGTTAGAGCGCCACCAGTTCTATCCAACTAAACTGAAAAATCTCCGCTGATGTTGTGCAAGGTGGCTAGGCCGGCTTATTAAATCAAAAGGTACTTAATTTCAACATCGAGAATATAGGCTGACTTATTAAATCAAAAGGTACTCAAGCTTAACTTGGCAAGAAAACACAATCTAAAATTTAAGGAACAATATGTTTGTTACTAAGTTCTTTTTTTTTTGAAAACACAGCAACAATCTATCTGGAGTAAAATGGCAAGTTAAAGAGATGTTGTTAGTTGAACACAAAAGAAAGTCAAATGACTATTAAATTTAACTACTGATAGGTACAATATGGTGATTGTACGGAGACCAATTCTGTTGTTAATACTCGGTTCTGTATGCTTTACAACTAAATGCACTAAATACTACTAACCGAAGTGATCACTTTGAGGTTAACTAAGCTAGTTACAACTAGGTATGCGTGCGCTAATATCTGCACCGGTTTTAAATGTAGCAATAATACTAGGTAGCAATGAACGGCCACAATAATTAAGTCAAATGACTCGATAAATTAATAAAAGAAAAAATAAAATTACAATAAAACTATTGAAAGCTTGGCTATCAATGCTTGACTTGTATTATAAAGAAAGAAAATTCAGAGCGGTTATGCTACTTGATAAATTAATGAAATGAATAAAATTATTGAAACTGTTTTAAAGCCGGTCAATGCTTGACTTATCTTAAAAAGAGAGAAAATTAATGAGCTATATCAGAGGTTGGGTCAATGTTTAATTTATATTAAAAGAAGGAAAATTAAGAGCGATTATATTAAACTGAAAAAAAAAAACAAATGAATTCATGAAAGATAAAGCTTCTGTACGATACGCAAATCCGGTCGTCGGCTCTGGTGGAGGCGCCGGGCACCTATAAATACCTCAGGTACTGCCACTCGACGGCCCCGAGGGGAAGATCTAGCCGAGGTCTCGATAGCTCGGTGTCAAGATGGGCTGATAATTGGACTGTGGCCCCCTAATCGAAATTGTGGCCCTCTAGTAAACTTGTGGCCTGCTAGCAAAGGTGTTAGCCTGCTGGTAAGACCTGCTTCTCGCCAGCTAGTAAAACTTGTGAACCTCCAGAAATAACCCAGTGCGCAATAGACGAAGCCCCCTTACTTTCATAAAACAAAAGGGTCGTATTATATCACACTACTAAATGTGGAGTCTCTATACGACTGCACTAGCAAATCTTCTTCTCTCCTTGAAAGGTAATCTCAGAAGAACTCAACTCTCGATTGGTTTCCGTCAATTTGCCTACGAGATTAAATGCTACGTCAAATCAGCAAGTACTGATGGGCTGAAACATGCCCCTTGAGTTCAGACAGGGAATAATTCTAAGATAATAAGCGCCTTAGCTCTCGTTTATTAGGAGGATAATCGACGGCGGAAGCCACAAATAGTGAGCTAAAATTACATTTTTCAAGAAATGCTAGGAAATACTCTTACGAAAATGATAAACCTTTAAAAATCTAAATTGAGAGCGACAATCACCGGAGAATAGTCCATTCCTATTATTCGGAACGAACCTTACAAAAACTACAGCCTGCCGTGTAAAGAGATAAATATATTTAAAAGCAGAGGTCCCAAAACGATCTAACGATCTTCAGAAATGGCGGTCGGCGATTGGAGTTCAGCAACCAAGAGGTTCCCAAAAAGTTAGAAATATTCAAACCAAAATCAAATATGGATCGATGAGTCAAATGCAGCGTATTTGTGGGTTTTATTAACAGAATGCTTAAAAATATAAAACGGTTTGCTGGCTGTTCCACGATAATGTAATATAAATCAAGCCAAGCTATTCTAATAATAATGTGCTTCGCTTATCAACTAAAATAAATGTAGTCACACCGTGTTATAAATGCTAATACAAATATATCGTTAACCCATACTTAGAATAGAGTTAATTTACATTAAGAAATGTGGCAATTTAGGGTGTATTAAGAGCAAATCGAATCATTAAATTTAGAATTAATAAACCGATGAATGCAAAATACAGCATCTTTTTTCCTAAACGTGGCATATAAATAAAATTTTAAAAATATTTGACACTGGCAAAAACGGACTATTACAAAGGAACAAATGTATCCACCTCAGTTATGCTTAAGGTACAATACGGTATGATGATTGTCGCAAGTTACCAAAATATCACAGGCGTATTCAACACTTACCATATGCTTACTAAAATATAAGTCAAGAAATACCTGGTTGACGTTGGGGATGTGATTGATTGATATTTTCCTACGTCATAACATAATAAAATTCTTGGGCCCACACACCATATGAAAATTATCTTGATCAACGCAACTAACTATTTTTTTATATAATTTTAGGTAAAAGGCGTTACCTACTATGTAAAAGATTTTCTAGGAGAGAAAATAGATAATAAAAGTATTAATAATAATAATGTTTCGAAAGAGATTCACGAGCATTTGCTACACAAACCTCATGAAGGCAACACATTGTATCAATGTGTCATCTACTTAGCACCTGGAGATTATCATCGGTAAATGCTTACAATTTTTATATATATTTTTTTATTTTTAACAAAAGTATGCCAGTTTCTTGAGGGATAAATAATTATTTTGGTAACTTTAATATATGGACAATTTGAACTCTCATAAGTTCATAACCTGGCTTAATTCACACTAATGAATGTTTTATCTTCATATAGCTTGCAGGCAAATTTTAATGATATTTAAAATCTAAGAAAAATTCTATTATTTTGCGCATGTAATTAACTCTTAATTAGGAAGTGCAAATTTTTAACAGTACCAGCCATGTGAAAACGATTTATTTTAAAATATTCTGTTGGAATATTATATTCAACAATAATTATTTCAGCTTATACACAGTCTTTATCCGTGACCGCAAATAAATTCTATGTCATTTATTAGTTCAAAGAAAATACCCAACATGCAGCGGTTCCGATATATTGTATCATTGAATAGGATTTTATCTTTATTAGTTAGTCTGGAAGATTATAATGTAGGATAAATACGCATTTATAATATTCTCTGTAAAGATTTCTATACGGTTTGTTAATAAAGCCACATTATTCTTATATAGTATCTTTTATTATCTCATAATTCGAACTTATTTAACATAATAAAAATAAATGGTAATTTAAATCTGAGTAGCTTATACCATTTACAATATCTTTTTGCTTAACATTTTCCTCACAAAAGAAAAACAAAGGTATGTTGGTTGAATTTTTTGTAATTTTTGGCATCCTGTATGCGATACGTCACTGTATTTAATGTCAATCTATTTTTTTCAAGCAGCAAATGCTTATAAGAATACTGGCTGTCATTTTGCATGGAGTCAGACTATATAACTTTAAATTCATTTTATTTTCTATAAATTTGAGATATGATGAAAAATATGAATAAACTATGTATTAAAAAAATCAGCTTCCATTGTGTCATTAAATTTTGCCTGTTTTGTGAATTAAGTTGTTGTATTCACCCGCAAATATGTCAACAAAATTATATTTTACACTAATAAGAGGTGTTCTCTAATTAATACGCTGGGTGAATAGAACGACCTAATAATAATAATAATAGTAATATGACAATTATTTTCGATTGGTTTAGTTAAGCGGCATGCTTTTTTGGTCTCTTCAGACCTGCCAAGGTAACGTTTGCCAATTTCAGATATCCCGCACCAAAAATTGCCTCTGCCGAGTTTGCATTCCTATAACCTCGTGCGCTGCCCGCCCTCTGGTGGACAAAATTTGTGCGACAACCTCGAGAAAACCTCTCCCGTAGTCAGAGCCGTTAGGCCGAGAATAGGTTATTTGTTTCACTTATTCGTAGTCTGAAGAATACCTAATTAATTTAGACATGTTTTTAGGTTTCATTCGCCTGCAGATTGGAAACCGACGCATAGAAGACACTTTTCTGGGGAGTTACTATCGGTAAACCCCCGAATCGCTCAGTGGCTGCCCGGTTTATTTGTTTTAAACGAGAGAGCGGTTTACTTGGGAGAATGGGAGCACGGATTCTTTTCCTATAGTGCAGTCGGTAAGTAAGACGATATTTGTAGAATTGCGCGAACATCATTTTAACAATATACTAATATAAAGCAAATTTTATATATTATATTTTGTCATGTCTCCATATGTAACTATTCCATTGTTCGAGATTCTGAGAGTTCCGAACCGACTGCAGTTTTTCATGCTATAAAGGTTTCAGTAACCCATCGTCCAGGGGTAGTCTGTTCCGGAATCTCAGGTTTCTGAACAGATTACGGAGTCATGATGCGGATCTGCGAGACCAACAAAGCATGAAAATTCTTTCCCTAAAAATTGACCTGATATCACCGAAAGCACCCTATTATCTGATTGAGGTCTGTGAAGTTATCAAACCAGTTACAGAATGATACAGGTCCTATGTAATTACTACATATATCAGGGGTGCTTGCGGCTTGGTAACACCAATTATCTGGTTAGTGTCGTCTATATTCCGCTAAGATATCTATTAGCTACATAAGAGGATATATTCATTTGATTAACTACTTTAAGAAATTTTTACTTATTTATTTATTTCTTCAAGTGGTAAGTATAATTGAGTCTTGCAGAGTTCCAATAATAATCTAGTCATCTTAATCTAATAAATGCTGAACAAGCTGAAATTTGGTATATAAGTTCCTATTTTAAAATACCACCAAACCCCACCGGTAATCCGTCGTGCCTGTCATCCCTAAAGAACCTCCGAAAGTGGTGAAAATCGGATTTTTTTTAGTTTTTGGGCAATATCTCAAAAACAAAGTCATATACGAAAAAATATGAGGAAAGAAAAATTAAAGGGCATAAAATTTCCTATGAAATCATGTTTAGCAGATATATTTTACTTTACCAGTGGTGGAGTTATGGTAATGTAAACTCCAGTATATGTCTCTTTTTTACAAATACTTTCACGGCAGCTGCTCCCAGAATTTAGCCCGCCTCATCCCGCCCCTGGCACCTCCTGTCAGACAGTCACGACAGACGGCAAGAGCGCACCAGTTCGTCGTACAACTAGAAACACCTAGAACATCGGTTTACAAGAACTCCTTTGTCTGGCGCACTGCATCACTATGGAATTCACTCCCATGACATCTGTTTCCCACTAATTACAACCTACAACTAGCCGTATCAATCAACATCTTCGCACACACACACACCGCTCGTCGAGCGCCATAAGATCTGCCTTTAGGGTTAGTGAAATTTCGAAATGACCCGGTCTACTGACTGACTAGACACACCCCCTAGTCAACCTTGACAGTTTGATGTAAAATATTTGAAGGTATCAAATTTTAGGTTATAAAATTTTGAAAGTTCTAATGTCAAGCAAAAGGTTATAAAATTTTGAAAGTTCACTTCTTCGAAACGGTTTGCTGCAACCTGCAACCTAGACGAATTTATCACATATACTATACTAAGTTAATTTAACTCGGTTAGTATAGCAAGTTTCAACAAGAGAACGTATTCCTCAAAAAGGAAACAATGTTATGATGTTCGATTGTCAAAGCCAAAATTAAAGTAAAATATAATAAAATGGATTAACTTCCTCGGTTATAAAATGTACTAGAGATAGTCCATAAATCTAGCACCCGTAAGAAGTAAGTAATGTTTCTAAGCTAGCATAACAACACTTCACAGAAGGGTATTTAAATATGTATACTTCAGTAGATTATGCTGTATGCTATTACTTACTAAAGAAATTAATCAACCGTTTTCGAAAAATGATCGAGTACTAGATTCTGTGTAAAATTTAAAAGTCTATGCAAAGTATTAAATATTCCTGGCACAATAGTACTGTCCAAGTGTAGTAATATAAATATAAAATTAGACTTATCTCGTGTAACAGCGTCAGACTCCCGAGGTTATATCCGAAAATTGGCCATCATTCTTCTCTGCATGTCAAAACAGTGCTGATTAACCAGATTCCGGGTAAAATTGGTTCTTCCTGATCTACAGAGAAACAGTCATAGAACCCCGCAACAAAGCGCTACCGGAACTCCACCGTAGAATACAGCTACTAAAAACATTTCCAAAAACTAGCTCCAAAAACCAGCTTAAAAAAAAACCAGCTCCAAAAATCCTAAAAGCATAAATTAAATCATAACAACAACATAACACGAAATTTACAAAAATGCCAAACTCGGTCCCAAATATCTACTTGAAATGCTACATTCGAACAACTTGAAATCACTTACCCGTAACTAGGGGTTTACCAAAACCGCTCTATATTGCCATTACGGCGGTTGCTAAGACTTAATTCCCACGCAACCCTCCGGAGCCCTAATCGACTTCCCGTCTACTTCATGTACAAAATACGGACACTCCTCGAGGACTACCTCTCTACCCAAGGGAACTTCTTTGGCTGATGATTAAACAAAATCCTTCCAAAATCAATAACTAACAGTCTTTCTTCTGTTTCCTCTCCTCCTACTGGATCAAAATATCGGAAACAAATCTGTAAACACGTCAATCACGATCAGCTGACATTCAACTAAAAATCCTCATATGTCAATCAAAATACTACCTGTCAGAAACCCTAGGCAGGTACGAACTTATCGAGAAAAGACAATAGAGATGGCCGACCAAGTCGATATTCCTCCCCAAAATAACCTTTATAAACAAGAGAATTTTCACCCGTAACAATACTTACAATTTAAGTAAATGATTGTAATGTGTGTTTTTAATTACTTATTATCCAATATAATTTATCGGCATGTTTAGATGTTCTCATTTGCCTGTAAATCCTCAACTGCCCTATTAAAGCAGGTAATACCATTACACTGTCCACATGCCAAGGTATACTTTAGGCCCATTTTACCAGATGAGCATGCATTTTTGCAACCACCTGATGAACAGTTGCAAAAAAATTTGTTTAAGGATCCATTGACGCACCTGGACTGGAGAGATTCCGGAATCACTAGAAATCCATCTCCAATCCTGAAGTGGTAAGCTATTATTCAACCATGCTCGAATCTAAAAGTTATTCATACATACATATGTATGTAGTGTTGTTGGACTGATAAAATGTCCTAAACGCATGGTATTGAGCTGCGTTTACGGTCGGTGGAAGTGAAGCTAGATTAAAATCTTTATTCAAACTTTGTTTTGCTACATACTGCTGGTACTGGTAGAGAACGTATCTGACGTTATTCAAATCGGTACTTGTTTTTTTGACGTATATGGAAATAAAAAAATTCGAAATTAAAGTCCTCAGTGTCTTTGGATATATTTTGATTGTAAAATTCTTCAAGTAGATCAACAACTTCCTTCTGTTTCACAGTATTGACCTAATTAATTGTTCCCCTGATAAACATTCCAGATGTAGTATCACACCCGGAAATGGCGTGCATAGCAAGAAGAACATTTTTTACAGGTTCCACAATTTTGAAATATCGGGAGTTTTATTTGATTTTTGTTTAGCGTAGTGGATCAATAATATCATTACATTAGTATCTTCACTTACTACAAACACGGCCCTTTCACACGTCTCACTAAGTGCTTTAGCAGTTGTTGCCATAAGCGTATCTGCATCACCATCTGAATATACAATTTTAATTCCCTGTTCCAACAACGACTTTCAGAAGAAATTGCTTATTTGTTGTATTTGACAAAAAATGTTCTTGTGGAAATTTGACAACTGATGAATTAAAGATTTCCACAGTTGATACCGTTTTCCTACCCATGGATCTACGATTTTGTTCTACTGTTTTCGCACTTAATTGCTCGTATCCATCAAATACTACAGTTATACTATGGCCATATGATAAGTAATATAGTTGTAGTATTGAGAAAAAATATCCAAATAAGTTGCTGGTTTAGGTTGGGTTTGACTACTCAGCTGCCTTGAAGTGCGGTATGTGTCCTAATTATTATTAATATTAACATAATTCCTCTCAATTCGTTACAGAAAATCCACGGATATTTAAAATAATTATTTTGTTGCATTTAATAGGCACGTAAAATGTTAAAAGTTCTATTAGCTAATACAAAATAATGATATTCGATGATATTACGGGGTATCTCACTTACGAGTAAAGATAGAGAGTTGCGGTTTTCGCAGTACTACTTTTTTGTAAAAAGAATGATGGTATAAACAAAATTTTCATAGCCAGCTTCGTTTCTGAGATACAGGGCAAAATTAAAAATATTGCATTTTAGGACCCCGCTCGCTTTAACATATTGCAAAGCTAAAAAATTGCACTTATACAGTTTTTTTCCGTAGAATCCAGTGGCGTGATCAGATTTTTGCTGTGTACTGTCAAATTTTAGCTATAAAGCAAATTTTATTTTTTAATGGAACACCCTGTATATTTTTCTTTAGTTTGATTGGAAATTTTATAAGCTTTATAAAAATATATAATACATTATATGTGTTTTAAATAATAAGCTATCAATTCATAATTTCACCAAATGTGTCTCTATACGACATTCTTGTATTTGTAAATACAAGTTTGATTTATAGCTAAAAATTGAAAGCTCACAGCAAAAATCTGACTACGCCACTGGATTCTACGTAAAAAAGTGTATAAGAGTATTTTTTAGTTTTGCGATATGTTAAAGGATAACGGAGATACGAGGGGGTGTCTTAAAATGCATTATTTTCAATTTCGCCCTGTATCTCAGAAACGGGCTATGAAGAAATTGTTTATACCATCGTTCTTTTCGCAAAAAAGTAGCGCAGTATTGCGAAAACCGCAACTCTCTATCTTTACTCGTAAGTGAGATACCCCGTAATATCATCGAAAATGGGACACCCTGTACACAATTAGAAATCTACTGATATGCTTTTATTCCTAATTTATTGTCGTAAGAATGTATTAAATGTATTTACCAAAATATCCATATACATCGTTATGTATATTTAATAAGTAAGTAATGGCTAGAGAGTATTTTTACAAAATATCCATTTATTAAAAATATAACTTCGCCACTGGAAAAGCAAAATATAATTGCTAAACGTGATATAATAGGAAATTTTATGGTCTTAAATTTTTCTATCTTTATATTTTTCCGTACATAGCTTTCTTTTTACGATATTGCCAAAAAACTAAAAGAAGTCCGATTTTCACCCCTTTTGGGGGTTGTTTAGGGGTGACAAGCACGGCGGATTACCGGTGGGGTTTGGTGATATTTTAAGGACCCCAATGCAAACTTATATACCAAATTTCAGCTTGTCTCTCATTTGTTCATGGTTTCCTATATAAAGCTTCAGATCGACTCTGGGCTATTATGTCTCACATGAATATAGGGATGCGTTGACTTGAAATATCTTAATTGTTAATGGATCAATCTGAATGTTGCTGTCAAGTTTTTTTATTGTGTGCTTTATACCGCTATTAGTAAATTCGTGCCGAGGGAGTCGAGTAGGTCACAAAGTTCCCGTCTTATTTTGTGAAGAAGACTATTAATTTAGTGAAAAGTAAGAACTGAGTATATTCCAAACTCAGCTAAATCATTTAAGTTCGTAAGATATACCCAACTGTGGGCTCAGAGCAAAATTGCAATACTGAAGGATAATGAGGTGTTTCTTACACCTTCACAGCATGGAACCCTGCAAAATGTAAAATGTCTTCGAAAATACTTAAAAACTAAAACAGTCACTGCAACAAATTCGCAAATTTCTTCGGTTATCTTCTATCTAGTTCAGGACGATAGCTGTAGCTTCATGGCTCATAGCAAAGCTGATTTCGGCAGCCCGTATGACATCACCATTTACAGTGATATGGTGTTTGATAAGTCGGTGAACATAGACGTGGATAAGGATGTCTGTTGAATCTGTTAATTTTTCCCATCAAATGGTAGGCGGTTTAGTGAATCCATTGCTTAAGGGTGATGTTCGATCGGAAATTTCGAATTATATACAAATATATATTTTTAATTCAGTTGTAATGGATGCTATATGCTCTAGCTTTAGGGGCATCATCCGGATGGTCGGCATGTTTTTTTTTCACGAAGAGATCATGCAATAACACCTCTACATTATTAAGTCGGTATTGGATCATGTCGAACCAACTTGGCGGTATATTGTAACTGGATTCGGTCTATTCTCACGTTCTCATGCTTGGGAAGCTGAATTGATATCGTATCGGCTATCTACTGCTTTCTTAGGTAGGTAGCTACTTATGCGATAGTACGCTAGTTGTTAAATATTGTGGTTGTAGGTTGAAGGAAATCATAGTCAATTATGGAGATCCAACATGAGATCGGTGCTATTCCTCTGGTTTGTCAATGATTCGTTCCAGGTTTTTTTATATTCACATTTCTCCTTTTTTGCAGAAAGGTGTAGCAAGTCTGGAGCGTTGATGTCTTGAAAATGTAATGCGCTTCTCATCACAAACCAATTGGAGCTGTGTCATTACTTGGTTTCCTTTGAGTATGGTTTATATAAATAGATTAGACCAATGTGTAGGGAAATCTTTTTTTTTATTCTGGACAGATTAACTATCGGTTCTTCCATCTTGACATACGCCGAACTATTTGGATTGATTAGCCTAGAAACTCGAAGAAAGCAAATTACAATGTCGTTTGGTCTTAAGAGCCTGCTCGAGTAAAAGACAATTAGAATCATTTGCTGTTAATTCAAGCAGGACAGATATTGGACGAAACAGTTCTTCTAATCGTATTACGATGTTTCTTTAAGATCTTTCATCAAATACGGAATGATTAGAATAAAATTAGATATTTATATAAGGATAATTAATTTCAACTTTCAGGCATTGTAGATACGTCGCTCTTGTCACTTCCTTGTATCCATTTTTGTTTTTACAGTAGCCATGTTTGGTTTTTTATAGATACAGTTTTAGTATTTAATTATATAATAATACTAGGAATAAATTAGTACACTGCTTTTAGATGTTTCAAAATAATTTAATGAGATATTTTTCTCTACATATGTTTCGGCTTGATGAGGCCTTTATCAAGAGTAGTTGTATACTAAATTCTAAAATTGTTATACCCTACCAAAGACAATCATTCGTGGCATGATTGTCTTTGACCCTACTAAACCGCCTGACGGTATTTTGTTTTTATTGCACTGTCAGTTATGCAGGTGTTTAAAGAGCAGGTCAGTTGGTCGTTCGTATTTAAAACGTCTGCTTTTTGTGACTTTTGGATTTCTAGGTACTAGGTACTCCAAAAGGTTCAGCCTTTTGCTTTGTGTTTCCGTGTGTAAAAGTTTGACATTATTCGTATCTATAAAATGGTTATTTTCTATACAATGTTTTGCTATGCCAGAGTTTTTAATATTATGTAAAATCGTTTTTTTGTGTTCTTTAATCCTAATATTTAAGGTTCGACCAGTTTGTCCTACCTAGCGGTATATTATCGACGATGTTTACTGAAATCTAAAAAGTGTTCCAATCATATTTGGTTTTTAAAACAGTGCATCAGAAACAAAATCACACCTAAACACATGAAAATCTATTGCAACCATAACTCCATAGAGGCCAGAAGAATGATCCAAAAAGCATACACGATTTGCCTCCAGAATGAACTACGCTTTTGCTTCAAAAGAAGGGACAACCTCATCCAACATCAGAAATTGATCTACACTGAACTCTTGAAGAAAGAAGGTCATTTTGTGTTACAGTATAGGGACAGGATAGTTTATGAAGATACTAATTTAATAGTTAACAAACATTATAAAACTCTACTAAATAAGTTAAGGTATTTACTCTCTTTAAAAACTGTCACACCTATTGATGTAAGTATACAGCAACACAGCAATCACACTTTTTATCGAAGAATTTTGAATCTAACAGATACAGTGTTTACAGACATTGAGAATAACTTATTAGAAAAAGGGCTCAAATATTCTCGACAATCCTACAACCAAAAAGATTTTGAACTTTGGTATAGTTCAAGTCGGAAATAATAGTCAGTGACTCATTTTTAGTTTTAAGGCACGCCTCGAGGGGTAAGGGAAGAGAGAAGGAAATTCCAGCGGCGGATACAATTGCTTTGTAAATTAATATGTTATAATAACTATATAATGGAATAGTAATAAGTAAACTTAGGCAAATATCCACTTAAAAAAATAAAGTTTATGCACATAAATATGCATGATTTTAGTCTAAAATATGCAAAAAACGTGTATTTAAAATTATTCCTAAATCTAGTAATAAGCAACAAAATTGTACTACAAACAAATAGTCAAATATTCATCAGGGCTAGGAAAAAAAGAGTCATGAATGATAAGGGGTTTTTCTTATCATAAAATACCATATTGAAGGTTGCATCGAAAGTTTACATCAAAAATCAATAAAACTTTAAGTTTACTACTCGTTATCGGAGGTTTGATCAGAATTTGATTCAGAATCATTACTATCACTACTTTCGGATCCAACATTGATAATAAGAGGTTCAACTCTAACTTCGACCGTAGTATCCAAATCCCACATTTTTTGTTGAATTGAAAATGATAAATAAAAACGCAAAAATGTGATTTGCGTTGAAATTCATTTAGTTTAAAAATGTAAAAATACAAACACACGAGTGTTTATAATATAGGTATATAATTAAAGAAATGCATTTTTAGCAATAATATTAAACATTATCATAATTTAAACAAAAATAAATAAAAAATTAAGCGAGTCTGCTAGTACTCGAGACTAATGTGTAAACATATCCTATAACGACATCGGTTGTAAAAGAAAATGACAGCAGCAAGTTAGGTTCCCAAGCGGTAACCCATCCAAGTACTAATCACGCCCGACGTTGCTTAACTTCACTGATCGAACGAGAACTGGCATTTTCAACGTGCTATGGTCCTTACCTGTACATTTTAGCATGTTCATAGAATAAAAACAAAAACATTCGCATTTATAATATTAGTTAGGATTCTTTAATAATACGCACTGGCAGCTTTGGAGCGGATTAATTCACTGCACAAATTCGACACGAAAATCTAATGCCACCAGGAATAACATCAACATATGGACACAGCATATTTACCTTATAATCTTGGGCCGACATCCTTTGATTTGGGACAATCAATAACCAACTTTTTCAAATTTTACTGCTTTAAACGTCTGGGCATCTAAATAATACTTTTGACAGTTCGTATAATTTAAAATAATAATATGCTTTTTTATCGTCTAAAATCCGTTTAAAAACGATTTTAAATGGCAAATTTTAAAAATCCGAAAATTCAGACTTTTATTAGGGCGATAGCCGTGCCTTCGGACAAATTTGTCGTGGATTTTGAAGCGAAAATCAATTTAAATTCAACCGTCTATTAAAAATAAGCTGTGATATGGATCCAAATACACTGCGAATATAATATAATAAAAATAATACTTTGACGGTTCATTTAATTTTAAATATGCTTTTTTATCGTCTAAAATTCGTTTGAAACGATTTTAAATGGCAAAATTGTATATAGTACTGTCCTAGCGGCTAGAATCGGTTTACACATTTCCGTTCCATTTGCCGAGATTTACCCTCATACCGCCACGTAAGATGTTTACACATCAAAAACTCAAGGGCATTCAAGATCAAATTACCTCAATGTCATTCAAGGTAAAGGACACCACAAAACAGTTTCAAGGACCTTCAAGGTCATACACGCATGGAGCAATCCCATGGTTATATGCGCGACCTTCAACAAAAACTCAAGAACATTCAAGGTAAAATGTCAAGGGCATTCAAGGTGAAATTAGGCCAATGTGGTTCAAGGTCGAATACACTTAAGACCAAATGGGCGGGGTCTATCTCAAAGTCACCGGGGTGAGGGGGCAAAAAATTGGAGGGGGAGAATTGAGGCCGTCTATAGCACTCTACTGTGAATTAATTCACTGCATACTTTCGACAGGAAAATCTACAAAGCTTGTTCTTTTACCAGCTACTCTACTCATCTTGGGCCGACATCCTTTGATTTGGAAAAGTCAATAATCAAATTTTGCAAATTTTAGAAGAGGGCTATGACTCAATATTGGTTTAAACGTCTGGACATGTGAATAATACTTTTGACAGTTCGTTTAATTTAAAATAATAATGTGCTTTTTTTATCATGTAAAATTCGTTTAAAAACGATTTTAAATGACACAATTGTATAAAAATCGCAAAATTCGGACTTTTTTAGGACGATAGCCGTGGCTTCGGACGAATTTGTCGTGGATTTTGAAGCGAAAATTAATTTTAAATTCAACCGTCCATTAAAAAAAAACAAACTTATAGACGGAAAATTATAGAAGAGGGCCATGACTGAATATTGTTTTAAAAGTCTGGCCATCTGAATAATACTTTTGACGGTTCGTTTAATTTAAAATATGCTTTTATATCGTCTAAAATCCGTTTAAAACCGATTTTAAATGGCAAAATTGTATAAAAATCCTCAATGCGACGGGCTTATAATGTCACAATCGGTTTACACATTTCCCATTTGCCGAGATTTACCCTCATACCGCCGCGTAAGATGTTTACACATCAAAAATGGGTAGATATGAAAACAGAAAAAATTACCCTTCACTTTTAGATAGGAAAATCTATTAATATAATATAATTAGTGTCAAAAGCGATCTTATCGTGCGGGTCCAAAGGTTACAATTTTCAGTAAAAACTTCATTTATGGCAGATTTTGCGTGTAAAATCTGTCAAAGTAATGACATTTAATGAAAAATAATAATAAATAAATAAATAAATAATAAATAAAAATGTGACCTGTGGACACGCACGATAAGACCGGTTTTGACTATGTATAGCCATAACGTTACTGTAATATTTTTAACCTGCTCTGAGTCTGTTTAGCCCGTTTTGGCTATTTCTAGTCACTTTTGGTTAGTCTCTCAAACAACTCTCCGTTAATTCCAACTTATTGATATGTAAACATCTTACGCGGCGGTATGAGGGTAAATCTCGGCAAATGGGACGAAAATGTGTAAACCGATTCTAGCCGCTAGGGCGGTATTATATACAATT
>MU183867.1:77315-101242 GCA_016904865.1 Pissodes strobi | reverse complement strand
GTTTTAATCATCTCCTGATGATGCTAACATGGTTAGCGAAACGCGCGTCGAGTGCAAATATTCTGTTTCGGTATTGTGGATAAAACTCTGTTTTAGTGCATGTTGCCGAAGGTTCCAAACCCCAACGTACTTAATGTTGTTCGTTTCATTTTAGGTGCTACAAACGTGGGTTCCATTAAAGTGTTCTTTGACAAGACGTTGCAAACTAACCAGAAAAGAAAAACGCATAAATTTAGAGAAACGTGTTTGGGCAGCGCAATAGATCTTCACAAAGGCGATCTGGTCGGGGAATTCCGTATGGGATCTACAATAGTAGTTATTTTCGAAGGGCCGATTAATTTCAAATTTAATATTGCGCACGGGCAGAAGATATTTATGGGCCAATCGCTGGGATGCGTACAAAACGAGAGCAAGTTTGTAGATAGGGGACAGATGAGAAACGTCAGAGCAGGACGTTAATCTTGGTTTTCTAATTTATTTTTAAGTATTATATATTTTTTTAATGATTGTGATATTTTTAATAAAGTTCTTAAAACAATTTGTTGGATGTGTTTTTTGGTAATACACGGTGACCTGGAGCTTTTATGCTAGTTTTAGCTTTCTCCGTTTTGGTAATAAGTAATAAGTTTTAAAGTATTTGATATACCCTAAATTTTCTTGCAGTATTAAAAGTATTAAGGTATTCAATAATAAAATAAAGAAAATTCAGTATTTCGGCAATACTCGATAATACTTTTAAGTACGTGTTTGCATTTTAAAAGTAAGTTTCAGGCATAGATATAACAAAGTATAAATAAGAACAAGTATGATATCTCTGCCGTGTGTCGTTCATAAATTTGCCAGGCGTTCAAACCTTGCCTTGTTATGTACACTTTGTGGGCGTGGTCATCTACGAGTTGGCCATAGGCGTACGCGATACGTTTTATCATTTAAACATTTTTATTTAGCGTTTTTGAAATTTAAATAAAACTATCTTAATTGAAATAAGAATATAGGAGACACTTATTTAGAGGATTTTGAGCAAACGTTTGCAAACACTTTTTGACACAGTACTGAAATTGGTTGGTTTTAATTTGTAAAAGTGTAGTAGTAGGTTAAAATATATTTATTTATATAAAAGGCATTTTTTCTTAATGAGTACATATTTATTTTGTAGATAAATGAATACAACAAAATATTTTATTTTGATATATAGGTACGTTGAAGTATTATGCCAAACACAAATAGTTTAGGTTTTAAATGAAATTTGAACACATCTTATTGGTGTTTCCAAAATATTGATTTTTGCTTTTGTTTACCAGCCTTAAAAGTTCGGTTTATAACTTTGAGTGTGTAATACAATCTAACCCTAGTGGAAAATCTATACAAAGAAATTAGTGAACAATTTTTGAATGAATATAATAATTACGTATTCTATCAAATGTTATACAATTTTCAACAAAGTTACTTTTTAATATGAGAGATTCAAAATTCATTTGAAACAGAACCTCTAATAATTATACGAATTCAATAAAATTATTATGAGGCATATTCATTATTAATTTTTTTTAAAAGAATTGTTATTTTGATAATCCCTATCTATTTTAAAATAATCTTGTTTGTGGTAAAATATTAGTGGACAGGACATTTTGTTCGTTTCTTATTAAATCTTGAAGTTTTAAGAAAATATTGTCTGTATCATTTTGACAGTTTTGAGTGCCAGAATTCATTAAATTTATACAAAATATTTTTTAAATGTTCTTGTAAATTGTATAGGTGTAGGATCGACACAATATTACCGTTCTGCTGCCGTATACGTCCGAAAAAAAAAATCTAAACAGTCTTGAATAAATAATCAAAATTAGATATATGAATAATGAACTTATTGAAATTTGAAACCCAATAATAAATTTAACTTTGTTAGTTATATATCTCCCACTTTTATCGTCAACAATCTTTAGAGCAGTGAACATTTGGACACATTCGTTTAAAAAATTCATTTCAAAATCTAAACCTTTAAAAGCCAGGTTTGCCGATTTTTGTGACGAATTGAAAATATCAAAGAGCTTGTCGTTAGTGGCTTCTGCTTCTGAAGGTATTGCTTTAAATCTAATATATACACTTAATGCAGCTGAAACGGTGGCACTAAATATCTGGGTGGCAAATTTAACTTTCATTTTCTCAAATGCGTTTGGAAAAATGTGGGAATCTGACAGTTTTGGAGCTGCTCTGATCGAATATGTTTTGTCGTGATTATAAATTTGCCTGATATATTTCCAGGAAATAGCTTTTCCATGTAAAAGAAAATCATATTTTAATATTTCTCAAATATTTTATTAAATGGGGCACATCGAACATAAAAAAAATTGTCTGTGATTTACTAAGAAAAAGGGATTTTCGGGAGTTACTTTTAACAAATTTTTAAGTCGAATATTATTGGCTCCCATATCACAATCCAATGCAATTACTAATAATCCAATTTTCTCCAATTTAATATAGCATCAGAGATTATAGATTTTCAGAAGCCGTAAGCCGTATTATAAAAATAATAACTTAAAGGTTGTTTCCATTTAGAAGATATTCCCCTTACGATTAAAAGCGTGGATACGCGCGCCAGCTTAAAATCTCTTTGTCTATCACCATGATGTTCTAAACCAGTAACAATATCGGTATCCCTATTATAAAAAAAGATTTGCTTTAATCCCCATTTCATCGATACAAAGAATACATAACTTATTTTCAAAACTAAAATTATCTAGTTTTAATTTTCTCGTTTAAAATATTGTTAAATCTAAGTTTTATATTCATATACTTAGCATTGATTTCTTCATTTACTTTTTTTCAAATTAGAATTTTCTATCCTTAAATCACCGACAATATTTTTCAGTTTTTCTTTTCTTGGAGTGTTACTTGTTAGTATTTTGGCAGTCTGAACACTAATCGTGGTGGTGGAGATGTTTGTATAGTAACCGCCATAGAAATAGTATTTCTATGGTAACCGCTGTTGATATATTTAATGATATTGTGGCTGCAAGTTCTAAGTTAAGTGAAGAACCTAAAATGCAGAAAGAAAAATAGTATTAAATAATTATAATTAATTGGGTAATTCTTACTATTTCGAAATAAAAGGTTGTTTGAATCCGGAATGTTGATGACATGTAGAACTTATCTAATGGAATCTCTTGTTCTGCTCCTGAGGATAAACTGGAATGACCTATATTATTTTAACGATTAGGCAACAATTTGTTATAAGATTAATTTTTCTACAGCCGGGCGCAAAATAACTAATTACTAAATTCAAATGAAATCGCAAAATCGTCGAATGCCGCGGCATCCTTATTTTACGCTCTTATAGCGTACATGGAAAAGAGAATTCTTACTTTTTCGGTCGAGCGTGATATGAATAGTCATGGCAACCGAAAATAAATAAATGACAGTTTTGCGTTTGTTACAGTTGTTGTTGGCCCTCCTGCTCTAAATATGCCCGAATATAATATGTTAAAAATAACAGTCGTTTGCAAATTACAGAATAAGTATAGAGAAAAATGTGCATTTCATTTCTAAAAATGCGGCTGTAGAAGAAATTCTGTGTGTTTTTCGAGCGCAAAATAAGATTGCCGTGTTTTAAAGATTACCGCGCGGCGCGCAATTCGTTACTTTACGCTCTAAAAATACAAATTCCTATTTTATTCAGATAAATACTTTTTGTATGACGCTAATCATACAGGGTGGCACATCGAAAACGAAACAGAGGAATTTAGGTACTGGCAGATCAGTTCTTTTTTGAAAAAACGCTCAGACCCGTCGATTTGCTTTTCGTGGGGGACACAAAATTGGAAAAAAATCACGTTTACACATGCAGCCCCCTGGGCAGGGGCGGCACCACCCCTAAATCTTAAATGGAACACCCTGTATATTATTGCATATTTGGACTTTGCTGACAATTCTGGACATATTTCACGAATGATGACCTATACCTATACTTATCTCCAACTGTTTTTGAAATGTTGACAGTTGAAAGTCGACTATTTACCAAGTTTGACAGCCTGTGAAATCTAAGCGGCTACAGATAGAGCAAAATGGTTTGCACTTTCCTGTCTTGGTTTTTCATAAGCTATCGTCTGACACAAATTTTTTTATTTAACCAGAGGTTAAGAAATTCCGCTTAAATTTAACCTCTGGTTAAATCTAAAATTAGTGTCGAACGATAGCTTATGAAAAACCATGATAGGAAAGTGTAAACCATTTTGCCCTATCTTTAGCCGTTTAGATTTCACAGGCTGTCAAACTTGGTAAATAGTCGATTTTCAACTGTCAATATTTCAAAAACAGTTGTAGATAGGTATAGGACATTATTCATGAAATATGTCTAGACTTGTCCGCAAAATCCAAATATACAATAATATTCAGGATGTTCCGTTTAAGATTTTAGGGGTGGTGACACCCCCGCGTAGGGGGCTGCACGTGTAAAGGTGATTTTTTTCCAATTTTGTGCCCCACGAAAACAAAATCGACGGGTCTGAACGTTTTTTCAAAAAAGAACTGAGCTGCCAGTAAATGCCTCTGTTTCGTTTTCGATGCGCCACCCTGTATATTTCAACCCAACTCTAGATGAGACTTCTGTTAAAGGAGGAAACACAGTTGAAATAGCATCGGTTTTTAATAAGATTCTTTTGCACTTTTTGAACATACGTTCCTCAAAATGGGTACTACATAGTCGGTATCCTTTGTAGGCATTGCCGGCTTTGTTTAGCAAGTCACTCCTGTTACAAGCCTGAAGCCAAACTTTTGCTCTAAAGAAATATTATAGTTATTTAGGCGTAGTATGGGGAACTTGAAGCATTTTGGATGATCCAGCGTAAGAAACAAACAAACAAACACATTCGCATCTATAATATTAGTTAGAATTCTTTAATTATACTTACTGGCAGCTTCGGAGTGGATTAATTCACTGCATAAATTCGACACGAAAATGTAATGCCACCAGGAATAACATCAAGCTTATTTACCTAGTCATCTTGGGCCGACATTCTCTGATTTGGCAAAGTCACTAACCAAATTTTTCAAATTTTAGAAGAGGGCTATGACTCAATATTGCGTTTTAAACGTCTGGGCATCTGAATAATACTTTTGACAGTTCGTTTAATTTAAAATAATAGGTTTGTTCTAGCATGAAATTTCGGAAGGTTTGAAGCCATCCGGAGTTTGCGCATAGCAATAAAAGCGACGCTTATATAGCTATGCGCAAACTCCGGTTGGCTTCAAACCGTCCGAAATTTCATGCTAGAACAAACTTAATGATATGCTATTTTATCGTCTAAAATCCGTTTATAAACGATTTTATGGCAAAATTGTATAAAAATCCGAAAATTCGGACTTTTTTAGGACGATAGCCGTGGCTTCGGACGAATTTGTAGTGGATTTTGAAGCGAAAATTTATTTTAAATTCATCCGTCCATTAAAAATAAGCTCAATACACTGCGAATATAATAATTAATATCTAATACTTTACGGTTCGTTTTGTTTAAAATATGCTTTTTATCGTCTAAAATCCTTTTAAAACGATTTTAAATGGCAAAATTGTATATAATACCGCCCTAGCGGCTAGAATCGGTTTACACATTTCCGTCCCCACTCTTCCGCTCCGCCCACACATTTCGGTCCCAGTTGCAGAGTAGACGTGGCTGGCCTTTTTTTTTGTCAATATGCCTTCACTAATAGTAATGGCAGTTCTCAAATAGGACATACCCTGAGCACCATAAAGGGAAATCATTTCTACTCGTTCTCCATAGAATACATCATTTCCGAATTAAAAGAAATTCAGAGAAAGCAGAAATATTTGCGTTATTGCAATAAAAATAGCTCAAACTGGTAGTGTGTTGTACCAGTTTGAATTTCACTGAGCTTGTTTTTAAGTCTCAAATACCGTTCTTTCATCTGCTGACCCTATAGCCATACTGACGAGCCGTAATACGGCGAAACGCGTCTATGGATGGGTCGGCAGGTGAAAAAGAACGGAAGTACAGAAGGTACAAACTTTCTGATGTAAAAATAGATCATTTTTCATCAGCTACGATTATTTTCTATTTTTTTTTCTGGCAAATTTTGCAAAGGCCAGTTTTAAAAACGTTTCTTAGTGGGGTAGTGCCATGTAGAGAATATAGCCATTATAAATTATCAAATTGTCACCCCGTATGTTCGGAATAGGTTAGAGTTTAGAATTTTTTTGAGAACTATAATGTAGTCCAAAAGGTATAGAACACTTACGTGTTTTTGTGACGGATTTTAATATAAGAACTGTTAACTCGTTAAAGACTGTTCGGCGCTTGCTTAAAAAATTGCTTTTGTGAAAAGCGTATTATAACAAGGAGGAATTCTATCGGGATGCGTTTTGAGATAGAGTGAGGTGAATAAAAGAGAGTAAATGCTTTTACTTTATAATTTTCAAGTAAATTCTTAGTAGTAAGTGATTAATAAAACTTTTACTTGTACTTGTCAAGCAAACACTAGCTATCACGAGTTATTACTCCTAGGGTAACAGTTTTAAGTGGTTTCTTACGATTGGAGTGAATATCAGCAAAAGGAAACTTAACGTATAAAGTAAATACTTTTTTTTCGCAAGGTTGGTTTGATGTTACCTTGCCGCAAAGTTGATAATTTAAAGTGTCATAAGTATGGCAGCATTTATGAATATTCGTAAAGTTAAACAATATCGTGATCGAAGAGATATAAGTCCAAACAGTGTAAAACGTCTTTTAAGGTTTGATAATGAAAATATCGATTTCATTACGAACTATTTCTTACTACATAACAACGAAACTCGAGGTGGTGCTCTTTCTTCAAGAAAATGTATGGAAATATTTCTCCGGTATATTAGTGACCCTGGTTTTCAAAATGGTGTTGCAAATGATTTTGGTGTTGAAAGAACAACAGTTTGTAGGACTGTAGATTATGTTGCGCAGAAAATTATGGAGAAAGCAGATCAATGGATAGTGTTTCCAACAACCGAACGATATTTAAGTGAAGCTAATGCAAGTTGAATGGCAAAATACAGGATCCCCACCGTAATTGGCGCACTTGATTGTACCCATATACAAATTAAAAAACCTGGAGGGCAGTTTGGTGATGAGTACATAAATAGGATAAATGTTGCTTCATTAAATGTTCAGATGACATGTGATGCACAAGTGTAGACGTACAATGGCCTGGAAGTGTGCACGATAGTAGGATTTGGAGACAGAGTCCTGTTCAACAAAAACTTGCAATATTTCAAGGAAATGCTTGTCTGCTGGGGGACAGCGGATATGGTATATCACCATGGCTTTTAACACTATTCAGACAACCACAAACTGAATTAGAACGGCCGTACAACACATTACATTCAAAAGATAGAGTTGTGATAGAACGTGTATTTGGCCAATTAAAACAGCGCTTTTCAATAGTCGCAAACAGAATTAGACTCGCAATAAGAAACGTACCCAAAATAATCATATGTTGTTGTGTACTTCATAATATTGCTAAGAATTTGCAGGATGAGTGGTACTATGAACTGGAAAATAATAACGACGATCATGATGCTATCCCAGAAATTGTTGAGCAGGAGCAAGGAGACATTAGACGTCTTGGTGAAGAAAAACGCTTAGAAATAGTCCAAATTATAAATCAGTTTGATTATTATTATTAAATAACAAAATAATTTCTCAAAATATTTAATTTATAATAGGCAGGTCATAGGTATCAAATAAATATTAATTATGTAGCTCTTAAATATAATTATTTTGATTAACACTTTAGTATATCTACTCAAATTTTATGATTTGATACATATACATGATAGATTATACATAAATATTAATTTTATATAAATATGTTAGAAAACTTACTTTAACATAATAAAATCTTGTAACCTATATTCCTCATTATTAAAATGATCATCATTCTTTTGGGTATTATTAGCTTCGCTTTCTTGCTGACTATGACGTAGGTTTTTCAGTTCGAGTTCTTCTTTTTCTATTTGTAATCTAGTTAGTTTAAGGTGCTCTAGTAGTACTAAGCGTTGCAGCTCAGGAGTTGATAAACTTACAGTTTCTTCTGTTTCGGCTGCTAACAAGCTTTGTTTTTTTAGAACTATGGCCACTGGACACGGATGAAACAATATCTGTAGCATGTTCTTTGCGTAAAATATTCCTCTGCTGATTTCCCTTTCTTGTTCCTGTTAAATTCTTTTCTGTTGCTGTTTCGCTTACATGTAGCTGTATGGGAGGTAAAACACTTTTATTGCCGGAATGTAGCCCAGCTGTCACTGCCCCTGGTATTTTACTGTACACGGGATTTTCTTCGGCATTTAAAATTTCTAGAAAATCTTTTTCCCATTGAAGTAGCTTCATTGGTTTATTTCCTGTTGATGACAAGTCAGTTTTTTTCTTAACAGTGCTTTTCATATTGTTAAGAAGCTTTTTCAACTGATCTATAGTGATGTTTTTTCCTGTATATTTTATAAATTTCTCTCGAATTAACATCCAGGCGTTTTCTTTTGCCGAAACCATTTTTGGTATCATTGACTTATTCAAAACTATTTTATTGTTTTCTAGCTGCAGCATTCTGACTAGCTGTGCTCGGTTATCAGAAACAAGTTTCGGTTCATTACTTTCTTCATCCCTAGAAGTCATCCTTATTGTTAACAACCTTTACTTTTTTTATTTAAAAATAACTAAGATTTTATGATTTTTTTTAACCTAATTTTAAATCAATGTTGTGAGGTGCACTGCAGGAACTAATATTTGACTCTTTTAGTTCACAATTTTCCCCCTTATACGTTCAATTTAATTTTAAAATCATTTTACTGATTTTTTCAATTGTGACGGGGTTGTTATGTTAGAGAAAAATATCATTTGATTACGAATCATTTAGTATCATACATATCGTTAAGAAGTCTATGAACTCCCTCTTTTAGTATGTTTTCTCTTTAAACATGCGTTAATTAGTTTTGGAGATGTAAGGATTTAATATTAAAATAAAATTTCGGCCTTAACGTTTCAAGACTGAGGGTTCTATATTCCCAACCAGGAATTTCCTACATTTTTTCCGAACTATGTGTAGAGCTTTGATACGCCATTGATAATGGGAAATAAATGCAGCCAATAACGCTGACAAAAAAGTAAATGTAAATAGCCCTCGGGGCGGCATGCGTGACACTTGGAGCAGGTGTCGACATCGACAGCGGCCTATCTGGATGAATACCATCTCGTGCTGCGCTCCAGGTCACACTTATTTCGCCCATCGCTTACGCTGCCTAAGAATTGGTTTTGGTTTTTAAATTCGATCGGTAAGGAATTACATTTGCTAGATTGCTTTCTGTTTAATTAGCGAAACCTGTATTATTTAAATATTAGAATGTCTGGCGGTAAATCGAGCGTGTCAGTTCTATTTTTTTTAGAGAAATAATTGATGATAGTCTGTGGTCTGTGGCGCAGAATTACGAAAGCAAATAATTATAGTAAACATGTTTAGGTCAGCTGCGAATCTAGTGTTGTAATAACATACGCGTACGTGTGTTGACGGTACTGAATTTGACTTATATTTAACAGATAAATGCTATTCTACACGATTCTAGACAGCATAGTTGCAGAAGAATTTCATTCAGCATAATACCACACTTCATTTTGTTAAAATTAAAATAGGTGTTGACTAAGCCGAAGAAACGCATCCCAGAAATCTTATTTTCTTTATTTTTTTTTAACATTTTAGAACGTTAACCTCTTGATATTTTCTGGATGTATAGATTCGTTCTTTCTCATTCATGTAATAAAAACCGCACTTTGCTTTTTGGTGGAAAATTTGACACCTTTCATATAATTCATATAATCGTTCTTACTCAATCATGCAACAGTTTGCAGTGGTTTCGTTTTGAATTGCGTTTCTCGGAGAGTCTGCAAGCGGTTGCTTTTTTTTTTGATAGACAATTTGTGACTTGTAGCTACTTAAAATTTTCAGAATTTATAGCACTGTTCTTTATCAGTCATGTAGTAGTAAAAACCATACTTTACTAATTAGCTTGATTTATTTTTGATTCGTGATTTGACGACGGCCTACGTTGTTCTTTTTGAGGAAAATGTACTTATTTTAGCTTCTTGAAAATTTTAGAATTCATAGATTTATTCGCTCTAAATCAGGTACTATAAAAACCGTATGTATCGGCGTGGTTTATTTTTGATTCTCGATTCTCCAGTTTTGTTGGCGGAAAATTTGAAATATGTTGTGGTTTTTCGAAAGTTTTAGTTTTCAAGGATTTGTTCTTTAGAATCATGGTTTTTACCAGGTCAATAGGTATTTTGCTTTATTTATGATTCGCGATCCTTTATTGTACACCGTCGTTTTCTTTTGGCGGAAAATTGTAACGTTTGGCGAACTAATAATTATAAGAGGATTTAATTCCAGTAAAAGCAAAGTAGACTACAATAATAACCGTGACTGTTATTTAATTACTATGCAAATTTGGATTGCTGTTTTTCCGAACTACCGCCCATAATTTAGACTGGTTAATAGGTAATCTTATAATGTTATAAGAAAATTCAGTCAGTAAAAAAAAACAGTTAAGAAAAATTCATGGCATCTATATATATTGTTTCAGTTTGTTAGAATTTTGCAAAATTGTTTGACCATAAATTGAAGTTACTTGTTACTTGACCTTAATGGGTTTAGCTTTAGTTTCGGCAACACTACTAATATAAAGCATGTTAGGCAAAACTAATAATTTGGCAAATGTGAACCTATAAATCTTTTTTTACTACCGTACCTAAGGTGAACTTTCATGCGCTAGTGCGTAAAGTAATCTCTCTTATTATACATTAGTGCTTAGAGCATAAAATGCAAACGCACGGTAAGGCTACTCAGACAAATACGACTTAATTTTTTTTACGTACTACGCAGTAAATTGGGTTTTTTCTTCAAACGTCAGTAAATCCGTCATTACTCGACTGTGTAGGCGGCAGTGAAGTTTCGTTTTTCCTCCGCCGGAGCTTTACTTTTCACTTTTCCGCCGGCGGAGGTAAAAGTGTTATCATAGCAACATAGATACATACAAACAAACATCAAAATAAGCGTCAACAACTCTAGAGTTATTAAACTAAAATTTGTATTTATCACTCAATGTGTGACTGCATTTCTAAAAATCACTAATTTAGGAACAAATTGGTTATTATTTAATCGAACTTACTCAATAACTGCTTATCAATGCGGAATTAAAACGCAATCGAAGACGCAATTTTAAAAATATAATTATTGTTGACAGTGTCCACTGACAGCTTTATGTTACATTACTACAGCAACAACCTGAGCCTATTCACCGACACCGCACCGGTCTAAGCCGCCTTGCGAACCCACTTATCTTTAATAATAATAATAATTTTTTCTACTACCGTGCGTAAAATACTCACTTTACGCACTCTCCAAGATTCGTAAAATAGGCCTTTTTAATGTGCAGTGCGTAAAGTAAGGTATTTTACGCACTAGTGCGTAGAGTAAAGCTGACATATTTTTTGACGTTTACTGACATATTTTTTGACGTTTAGGGCAGTGCGTAAAATAGTATATTTTACGCACTAGTGCGTAAAATAATTTATTTTACGCACTAGTGCGTAAAGTAATATAATATTATTTTTATTTTTTCATATATTTTTCGATAGTAGAAAAAAATTTGTATGCTACTCATGTGTAAAGTACCCTCTTTTTATTCATGGGATTGTCGCATTCGCCTACGGCTCATGCGACAATATTCCCATTCATAAAAAAAGATTCACTTTACACACTTGTTGCATAAATAACTATTTTGCATTAATTTGTCGACATTTGAAGAAAAAACAGCATATTTTATTTGGAGGAAAAGTTACTTTTCATGGCTTGCTCTCTATTACCAGCCTCACTCCGTTCGGCTGTTAAACACGAGCGCGCCATGAAAAGTATTACCAGCGAATATTAACTATGACAAGAAGGCCCACTTAATGGCAAGAGAGCGCTACAAAGGAATCGTCTTCGTTGCCTGGTAACGTTCGGCGAACTTCGCCGCATACAGGTTGAATTTAAATAAAAGCTGGCCATAAACTATATTTTCGTTTGCGTTACATCTAATCAAATTTATGACGAAATTATTTATAACACTCTAATACTCTATTTGGCTTTGTAAAAACACAATTGATATCTTCTGAATTGTTTGCAGCGCCCTGTCAAACTTATGTTATGGTTTTTTTTATTATTATCACCAAATAAATATTTTGATAAAGTTTGTATTCAACTGGCTGTTTCAAAAATCTGTTAACGTTTTTAATTAGTTATTATTGATAACAATACTCAAGGTATGAAATAACTAATATTGAAAAGATTTTGATTTTGTGTTAATGATTTCACCATATTTCCGAATACTAATATTCTGACAAAAGACATCAAGAAGAAAATGTTGCTCGAATTTGCCCCATCTTTTAATATTCAATTAAATTTTGGCGTTTTGGGTGATTTTAAAATTGGTTAAAGGTTTCGCACAATATTTTTACTGTATATTTCATTCCTATTTTGTAATACAAAACAACTAAAAAATAGCGATATTATCTTATATCGAATATTGACTCAACTATAGAATTTAGGCGTGAAAATTAATTGACAAAAGAAAAGGATGAGCTGTCTATGGCCGCCGCGTCAAAGGTCGCCTGATTGTTTTATTTGTATCATGGCCTGCCGATATTCTGCTAGTAGTCTAAGAGCTAGTGAACCATCCGAGTAACCCGTTTCCCACAAAGCTAGAAAATTTTTAAATTATGTTTTATCATCGGTCAATTATGAAAATACGAGTCTGGCAGGCATCTCGCGGTTGCGTCATCATCTCTTAAATTTTTGAAAATGTCAAAAAAAAATTTTTTTTTAATCTTCTCCCACAAGGCTACAATTTTAATACGTTGTAATTTACATAAGTTTAAGTGTAAAAAAAAATTGACAACCTATTTTGAGGGTTGCAAGTAAGTGCCAGACGATAGGGAAGTTGTCATCGGGATAGTAATTCATAACCTGCTTCCACAAGGCTGAAATTTTAAGGGCATATTCTATCAATAATTTAAAAAGTACATGTAAACAGCCAAACTATTTTGACGGTTGCAAGTGTCTGCCAGACGAGTATATAATAGTCATGACGCTCGATGGGAGTGCGAGCGTATCAGACTTGTTCGAGTTCCAATGTCAGAAAGAGAGAATACATCTATTGTGTATAGGCATTCCAACAGTAATTTAAAGGAAAAAGTGAGTGCTCATGAGATGGTGAGACGTATCTATATGAGCGAGTCAGATGAAGGAACCGGTAAGACCAGCTGGTCATTTAAAACGCAGTCAAACATCGGCACAGCTTATCCACTACCAGCTAGTCCTCTCTACCGAAATCGGAAAGTTGGAATGTCCATAGTCGAGTGCGCATCGGTATTTTTAATAGACGGTTAATTTTAAAATTAATTTTCGCTTCAAAATCCTCGATAAATTCCTCCGAAGCCACGGCTATCGCCCTAAAAAAGTGCGAAATTTCGGATTTTAATACAATTTAGCCATTTAAAATCGTTTTTAGACGATAAAAAGTTTATTTTAAGTTAAACGAACTGTCAAAAGTATTAATCAGATGCCCAGACGTTTAAAACAATATTGAGTCATGGCCCTCTTCTAAAATTTGCATTTTTCCCAAATCAAAGGATGCCGCCGCAAGATGACTAGCTGGTAGTGAATAAGCTGTGGCAACGTCTATTACATTATTTATCGGCGTGGCACAAAGCTATTCAAAAATTATAATAATATTATTAAAAAACAATTTATTACTTCTTAATTTTTACTACTAGTGTTAATTATGGAAGCAGTGAATATAATTTGTGTCATATGCAGACTTGATATTTGCCAAAAAAACAACAAAATGCATTGTCATAATTATGTAGTTAAAAATAATTCAGTTGTTTCGATTTTTAATGATAACTTGTCTTGCATAAATCACGAAGAGGCAGACACAAAAATTATACAACACATTTGACAAATCAATGAAGACAATCTGAATATCTTAATTAAATCATCAGATACTGATATTTTAATTATAATGCTTGGAAATATGGACAATTGCACATTTTTTTGGAATAATTTCATGCACTGACCGGTTGTGACTACAATCATTTTTCAAAAAAGGGAAAAAACGGCCTTTTTCAATTCTTAAGAAAAATTTAGAATATCAAAAAGCTCAAAAAACTTAGGAGTGCTTATATAACATGGCGCAGCTGTGAAATTTTTCCAGTTATTGAAAAATTTGTCTGTGAAATTTATGGCACCAAAGGAGTTGCTGTTAACGAAATAAGATATAATAAATTTATGATCACTTATAAACCAAAAAAAAAAAAAATGAACCATTTAATAAAAAATATTTAAATTACGATTCATCGAATTTACCACCGTGTCAGTCCGAATTACATGAGCATTTTCTACGCGCACAATATATAACGAGTATATGGAGTAATGCCAATCTTAAAGTACAACGTTAAAAACCAGAGAATAATGGATGGATTATTGATGATGATAAATATATATACAACCGGTATGAGGATAACACTGCTCTTTTACAATCAGATCAATCTAATAACATTGAGTCAGGTAAATAATTTTTGTGTTTTATTTGTACGCATAGTGTTTGTATGTTAAAAAAAAATTCCCTCATTCCATTTTATTAATAAAATTTTTGATTTCCTTTCCAGAAAACGATGAAACGATAGATAATTATCATTTTGGTTCAGAAGATGAAGACTAATAGTTGCCATAATAATGTACAAAGACCTATGGAAACTAATAAGTTTTAATAATAAATAATTGTTAACATAAATAAACATTTATACTTAACATATAACTCTGTTTTTCTTTAATTTCAGTAATCCTTCATGGTATCTTCGTAATATAATACAGCATATTCTCTTTTTCTGACATTGGAACTCGAACAAGTCTGTTGCGCTCGCACTCCCATCGAGCGTCTTGACTATTATATACTCGTCTGGCAGACACTTGCAACCGTCAAAATAGGCTGGCTGCTTACATGCACTTTTTAAATTATTGATAGAATATGCCCTTAAAATTTCAGCCTTGTGGGAGCAGGTTTTGAATTACTATCCCGATGACAGCTTTGCTATCGTCTGGCACTTACTGGCAACCCTCAAAATAGGTTGTCAATTTTTTTTTACACGTAAACTTATGTAAATTACAACGTATTAAAATTGTAGCCTTGTGGGAGAAGATTAAAAAAAATTTTTTTTTCGACATTTTAAAAAATTTAAGGGATGATGACGCAACCGCGAGATGCCTGCCAGACTCGTATTTTCATAATTGACCGATAATAAATCATAAGTTAAAAAATTTCTAGCTTTGTGGGAAACGGGTTACTCGGATGGTTCACTAGCTCTCCTACTATAGTGTTCGCGCGGGGAAAGAGGCACACCGTTGACATGCCGCCGCGGAGAGTGATCCTTTTTATCATATAGTTTTGCCCAAATACATAATAAAAAGATAAAGACTGATGTACTATACTGCTAACGTGCGAACACTCCGTTGAGGTTATGTGTTGTGTTATACCTAATTGTGCAACAACTGAAGCCAGATTATCAGGAAATGGCGCGTCGAAATGATCCCTTATTGGCTAAGTTTGTAACGTGAGCAGTTTTCCCTGCTGCTGTCTTGGTTGAGCATTTACGTTTTTCTGTTTTTTTTTGCTTCATATGTTGTACTGAAAGTATTTTCAAATGTCATTTAAATTACCCTTAACGCAACGCATTATTAAATTGGAATTTTAAAAGCTATATCTGTTATAAATTTATTGGTACGGGTGGGCAAGAAATTGGATAATCGATTTAACGCTTAATATTTTAGCAAATAACTGAATAATCGATTAATCGAAATAATCGATTATCGATATTTTCTGAAATATTAATCGATAAGTCGATTAATCGGTAATATCTCAAAAGTGAATCGAATAATAGATTATTGTCGCCCACCCCGAATCCCATAATATTGTAGTAAGTGAAACTGAAGCTGAAATTTAGGTAGAATCATTATTGCTGATGCAAGACTGATGTTATTATAAAAAGAGGTAATAAATAATTTGGCTGAATCAGCAGAAAAAAGATTTATAATTTAGTTTTAATTTGTAAATATGACTTTGATATTACGTTGGGATAGTATATAATCAAGTGTTTTTGAACAACAGCTGCACTGATGCTTCTATATTTTTTACTAGTTTCGTCCCTATTAGATTAATTTTTAAAAATAGCGATAACTCTGAAATACATGTATGGCAAAATTGCAGGCCCTCAAAATCAAAATTTGGATCATCGAATTAAAAATTTAAAACCTTTTTTTACCACGAAGGAGCCCTTAATTTTCAAAATCATTTTTTAGAACGATTTAAGAACATACAAATGGTCTTTATACATGATTTTTATCGTCAGTGATAATTGATACTCCCTATATATAAATATAGATGATGAGCAAAAACTTCAACAATTATTTGTCTAAAACACGATATATTAAACGTGTAATACTTAATTACTTTTATATCTTATTTCTGGTAAACCTTATTATGGCCAGCTTTCCTAGAAATTCGACCAGTGTGCGTCGGGTCCAAAGGTCACATGCCAGTATCATGCTAGTTTTCGCGCGGGGAAGGAGACATACCGTTGACGTGCCGCCGCGTAGAGTGAATCTTCTTATCGTAGTTATTATTCGCTGGTATTACTTTTCCTCCATATAAAATAATATACTATTATTTGATTTATATTATTTAGTTTTAGGTAGCAGAAAAGTACTGCAGGTATGTAATTCATGCATAAAGAACCTTTTTTGCTCACGTGATTGTCAAAATTTCACATTCGTAAAAAAATGTCTTTTCTTCAATTTCTAGTCATTTCTAGTGTTGACACCCTATTGTTGTAAAAATATTTTACCTAGCCGCCATGAACAACGACCTTTTTATTCCACCTAGACAGTTGCTTCATTCCACTTGTTCTGTACCAAATGCAACCCTAGTTATACGGAAATGAGCGTAGGTGAAACCACTTTCCATTTCAAAATACTAATTGAGATTTCAAATTTTAAGGGAACACACAATTTAAGGGAGTATTTTTATATTAATTCAGTGATTGACCCAGATCTGTTCAGGTAATTTCTGTTATGTACTAGTTAGTTAAGAGTTCGCCAGACACATAAAATATTGCATAATAAGAAGAAACTAAGTAGCATTATTCCATTATTAACTTTTATCCCGTTGTTATTTATTTGACTTTCCCCCAAGCTTAAATTCAATCTGGCAAAACGGTAAGATAAAGTCTACATTCCCTAATAAATGAAATACAGATTGGCATTGGCACTGAGTTTTAATGAAAGGTTTATAAAAATATCAAGGATATACATCATACATGCAATTCGTACCGCAATCCAAGCCTTAATAATTTTAATACAACTTCCCTCACGACAGGCGACGAATTTCGAACAGAGTTCCTATGTAGTACTTTTCCGAGCGAGCCCGTGTTGAAAAAAGGTACCGCTTTCTACGACGAAATTACTTTTTCTTGACTACTTATTTACTTTCCACGGGCCTCTGGTACTCGGAGTCACATTTCGCGAGTTGGTCAATACTGTTTAACCATTTGAGCAACGTAACTAGTTACCAAGCGTGAGGATTTTCATCTCATTAATTTTTCCGAGTTCCCCAGACTGATTTTTCCGAAACTCCATATTTTTGGGCAAAGTATCGTGCTATCGCGTGTCAAGAATATTTTCTGACTAACTCTTTTCCAAAGATTTTTAGCTTCTTATACCATCTTTCAAGGCTTGTTTTCTTCTCGAAAAATCTAGATTCAGCACCTGCCCAGCTATTGAAATGTTTTTACTAAGAACACTTAGTCGCTGAGAATTTTAATGTGGCAATTAGCATTAAAACATGTTTTGTAAATTCTACCCTCGGTTTTAGTACCTCCGCGGGTTCCAAATTAGGGTGATTAAAATTGGTTATTCCAGTTAACATCATTTTTGCATTCCAGTACCAGGTCTTTGCTCGTTAAATATTCTGAACAGAGACGCCCCCTGGCCAAGGTTGTCTTTTCACAGCAAAGTGTGGGGGTGGGGGGTGATTTTGATGCGTGCAAATAGTGGGTGATAATCTTTGTAGCTACTTCATCTAATTACGCGTTATAATGCGTTCTAAAAAAATAAGTCAGCTGCGTTTCGAGTCTGAGTTCGGTCGGTTCTTATGAAGGTAAACACAATGCCATTTATTTGGATTAAATTTCAATAGTAGATAAGTTATTTTATTTTAGTAAGGTATTATTGCACATTGCAACAATGCCTTAGGCAAAATAATTTATCTTTAGACGAGTTTCTGGCATTATTTCTTGAAACTTGAATTTCAATTTAATTTTTTTACAAATAATAGAATTATTATTTTATTTGAATGTTCTCTCTTGGCGAACTACTAGTACAAGCTAGAGTTATTTTTAAATCAATTTAAAATAATTATAAAATAATAATTTATTGAAACAATTTAACCAGAATCAGTTACTAATTCGGATTCATTACAGTAACTTTGCCCATAGATAACTATTTTATTTATTTATTAGAGACATGAGCAATGAGATATGTTTATACATATTCTGATAATTGAAAAAAAAACTGTGTTTAGAAATTTGTTTCTTTTTGGTTTAAGTATTTTTTATTTCCAGCTTATTTTGTAAAATTAAAATAAAATTATTTTAATATTTATGTGTGTAATAGACTTTTGGCTTGGGTTTGGTGGAGTTCGCACGTTGGACAGGAGTCTCGTTTTATAACCCGGCTTCTGCATGGTCAGGGCCGGATTTACCACTAGGCACACTAGGCAATTGCCTAGGGGCGCCAAACTCCAAAGGGGCGCCGGCGTTAGCCAGCGTTTTGGCTTTTTAATTAATTGATACCTGAGAAAAACGGAAAACAAAAAAAAGATAACTTTACCTGAATTTAATTTAAATTATTTTTTTTTTCAATAATAATTAAATAATTATTTCTTATTTTATTTGTATAAAGTATAATCTGATTGCAATTATTATTTACAGGCTCAGGCGTCAAAATAGCGCATAAAATGTTCGCGTTCGCGTACAGATTTGCCTTACGCCTCAGCTTAATATAGCAATCCTTATTAATTAACAAATCTTGTGAAGCTATATCAGCTATATCCAAAATAGCTCTGTGCTCTGAAAAACCGGTAACAAAAGCTGAGGCCACGGGGCTACTTAAGAATTTTAATTCATTAGAAATGAGAATTTTAACTGCATCTTGGTCCGACGTGTTGGAAAAATGTCGTCAAGCCAGCAAGTCACTCCTCAAACTGTCGCTACAGATTTATCTCCGCTATAAAAAAAGTCATTAACAGGGTATTTTGGATCTATTAGAGATAACTAAAATTTTTATGAAGAGCGGGGAAAGAAGAAAATTACAAAAAAGAGAAAAAACAAGAACAACGCAATTTGATGAAGGCGGTGGCGTAGATGTCACGTTTGATGGAAAAAGTGATATTAGGATTAACATTTATAATAATATTCTGGACTCCTTGAAAATTTTGTGTTTTAAGGTAATATAAAAACGATGGATGATGCGGAGGTCCGCGCTAATTCAAAATAATTGCAAAATGTATATTCCCATGATTTAGATGAATCATTCATTGAAGAGATCCTCCAATTTAAATATTTTATTAAAGAATTTGACGATATCAGCAATATCAAGCACTATCCTAAATTTATTAGATACAAAAACTTGGTAACTATATTTCCAAATATCGAGATAGTGTCAAGAATTTTGTTTAACACTACCAATTAAAAATACATCAGGAGTAAGTTCATTATCGACACTAAATCGAACAAAAACGTACTTACGGAACTCGGTTGGCCAAGAAATTCTAACCAACTTGGCGGTTCTTTCTATTAACAGTGACATTACTAATAAAGTTGGTTTCCAAGAAATAATATGGAAGTTTGCCAAAAAAAAAAGGAATATAAAATATTTCTTGTTCAAGTTTATGTTTTTTTTTTATGAACTGTTACCCATTTGATTTTTTTGTTTGTTCTTTTATTTGTATTAAGAGTATTATTATTAGTGTATTTATAATGCAGTACTCAGTACACCTATATTTATGTTACGTTGGCAATCAATGTTTTTAATAAAAATTATGTGCAATTTTTTTTGCCTTATGATAATACCTTAATTTTATTTCCTTTTTTATACCGATACGAAAATTGTTGGGGGGCGCTTGGAAAAAAGTGCCTAGGGGCGCTTTTATTGTAAATCCGGCACTGTGCATGGTAATGCATCTGGTTTATGGGGGAAACGTGTTTGGCTCCGTTAGAAATTGAAAGGTCAGGCCTGTTGGTAAAGTGCAAAGGGGTAAGTCATGAGTCAGTTCCTATTCCTATTAGAGCTTTGAAGTGTTCCTGCAGGTGGGAAGCATGGCCAGGAGAGGAGATCGCAGTGGCGGATATATCACCGGGCAGTTCGGTGCGCCGCCATGGGGCCCAAGGTTCAGAAGGGCCCCACGATGCCTTAACTTAGTTTTAAAATATACAATGGGTAGGGGCCCATAAATATCTTTTGCCCTGAGGCCCACTCGTCCCTAGATCCGCCGCTGGGAGATCGGGACACAGGCCCTGCTGCAGGGATACCAGAGCCCCGTGCAGAAACTTTGGAGAGTTATGATGAAAATATCATGTAATTATATATAGTTTTTATAGTGGATGAAACCGTAGAATTTAATTTTACGGTTATTTTACATTTGATAGCCTACGTATAATACATTGTGTTTGAGAAAGGGTCCAAGAGTTATGATGAAGATATCGATGTGGATGGATCGATGGATTTGTATTCATAGAATCTAATTTTATTATAGGGAAGTTTAGTTTACATTTTTAATGACCTATTTGGAGTTTTTATGATGCAAATATCGTGTGATGGTATATCGTTTTATACTGTTTGTTTGAGAAAGCATCTGAGTGAAAGGTTATGATACAAATATCGTGTAAAGTCGTTTCTATAGAGCTTGAAGGCGTAAAATAGCTATAGGATTATCAAGAGTGTGAATTTGTTAGAATTAGATTGTTTGACCTCAAACAGTATAAAACGATATACCATCACACGATATTTGCATCATAAAAACTCCAAATAGGTCATTAAAAATGTAAACACAAGAGTCTAGCGACCCGACCAAATTTTCGATACCAAAGGCACCATGAGCGTTTAAAGATCCTTTACACAAATAGTGCACTATGTAAAAATCGACCTCTCCTATTGGTCGATCCATCTCGTATTACGATATGTCTGCGTGATGCAATCAATTTCTGTCAAGAGCTCCCGTGGTGTAGGTTTATACAGCTGGGCAGCGTTACCGTTTTAGTACATTTGTACTAAATTTAGTCCATTTTTAACGTGTAAGTACAATAGTACATTTTATAGGGATATTGGTCAAATTTAGTAAATTTCACACGAGCGCTCAAAAATTGAATTTCTTTCATGCAACAGGACCATCTAGTATAGATAACCGCTGAAAGTTACGCTGGCCTTGTTGGAATGAAGAAGCAATAGGAATCTTTACAGGAACCTTTAACTTTAAACTCTTCTGCCTCCGTCACACGGATCGCTGGTAATTCCCTGCCGGCCGCAGAAATCACAAGCGTCTAGCAATGGAGGAAAATTTTCGATGCGATTCCGTACATGCGCAATGGTGAAACAAGAATAATAGGTATTATTATGGCTTTGCATGACCCTCCGCTCGCTACATACGGGGGCGCAATCAACAAGAACTAACTAAAACTAACCCAAGACTAACCCAAAGTTAAGAAAAAAGTAAATTAATTAAAAACAAACATAACCTTATAAAAGGTAAACAAAACACCTCTCCCGACCGACGGGAATCGAACCCGCAGCGCAGAAATCACAGACAAACACTCTGCCTACTACACTACTGAAAGAGTTTTGCTAGAAAGACTAAAGACATGGATAATTCCGATATTTCGGCCATATTACGCATGCACGGTATCGGATCGAAAATTTGACCCCTATCGCTAGACGCTTTTCAGAAAACCCGGAGCGTCTGCTTTAAGCATATTTTATTTTCAGTTAGCTTAGATGTTGCTGTTAGTGAGCAGTTGGCGTTTATTTATCTTGCTTCTTGTGTTCCAGATGTTTATTTTCAGTTAAGAATTTTATTTTGTTTAATGATAGATTTTTTCTTGTTTTTGGTTTTAAAAATACATGTATTCGTAATTATAAAGGACCTGTAAGTTTTATTTCTATACAATTAATTAACTTGCAAAATACACTTTGCCAACGAAAGCGAGCTGACAGCTTTTAATTGGCGATAAAAAACAAAAGGGCTATAAAGGGTCAAATTTTCGATGCGATACCGTGCATGCGTAATATGACCGAAATATCAGAATTATCCATGTCTTTACGTTCTAGCGAAACTCCTTCAACGCCTCGGTGGTGTAGTAGGCAGAGTGTTCGCCTGTCATTTCTGCGCTGCGGGTTCGATTCCCGTCGGTCGCGACAGATGTTTTGTTTACCTTTTTTTAAATTATGCTTGTTTTTTATTAATTTACTTTTTTCTCTTAATTTTGGTTAGTTCTTGTTGATTGCGCCCTCCCCCATAGCGAGCTAGGGGCCATGCAAATCCATAATAATGCCTGTTATTCTAGTTTCGCCATTGCGCATGCACGGTATCGCATCGAAAATTTGACCCCTATGGCTAGCTAAAAAAAACTGTTTAGTACAATTTAGTACATTTTTGGGATATTTGTAAGTACATTGGTAAAATCGTCTGCGGTAACACTGCAGCTGGGTCTCACCTGGACGGCTGTCGAGGTTCGAACCCCGTTGCTATTTTTTTATTATTTTTTTAAGATTATGTTTCTAAACAGTTTTTTTCTTGATTTCGGGTATGTCTTGGGTTAGCGTGGGTTAGCACCTGGTTAGTTTCTTTTTCTTGAGTCCCCGTAGAGAGCGAAGCGAGCGGAGGACCATGCGGATCGACCAATAGGAAAGGCCGATTTTTATATAGTGCACTATTTGTGTAAAGGATCTAATAACGCAATATATACCCTTTGTATCATGACCTATACTACATAGGTGGCCTTGCGTGGAATATATTCACAAAGAAGGGGGATTCTTTGTGAATGTATTCGCGGAAACACATGCAAGCTACTGTATATCGACTATTAGGCGGCGCGGCGGTTACATTGGATAAGAATTCGTACGAAAATTTGCTCGTACGAATTCATGCGAATTCGTAAGAAGTGGTCGGAAGGAAGCAAATGCGTTTATTGACATATTTGTGGTTATCTAGTCCAGTCTAATTTCAATTATGGCCTTTTTCGTAAGAAAATTCAGCCAGTAACGATCTCTATCCGGCTTAGTTAGAGCTGGGGCGACCCATCCCAGATAAGTTACACCTGATGGATAGATATACTATTTCTAGGGCTCCCTGTATGTCGAGTATGTACTCCAGGGGGCTCAGATCGTTGCATGCACGGCTTGTTTTAAGGTTCGAACACCACCGGCTGGACATTCACACACATTTAAATCTTGTACATGCTCGGTTAGAGTCTTATGCAAAGGGGCTTCACTCAATGCAGATATAACCAGTTGCTGTCAGAGACACTTCCCATCTCCACAGGGCCCACAGCCCCGATCGCCTTCAGATCACGTAATCACGTGCGAAAATCTGGAAGAATCTTCGTAGGAATCGACCCTACATTAAATGACCCACCCTAAACACTGTCCCAACCGGCCACGACTTCCCTTTCGAACCAACGGGGCCCCAAACGCTTCCAGCCGCGAATCACGTGCACTTCCCGTGCGAAGTCAGGTTAGAAAACCCCGGCTCCCTA
>MU183867.1:0-66640 GCA_016904865.1 Pissodes strobi | reverse complement strand
ATCGTCCTCCTCCAGGCTGGAGAACACCAAAGTACAAAGTCTGGAGCTGATCACTGGGGAGTGATCCAACAAACCCCATTTTTACCCCTGTCAGACTAGGGACCGCCAAAGCAATGAGTCTGAGGCCGATGCTTCGAGTGGAAGCGGCCCTAGGTGGTAGATGCATAAGCCTACTCGCATCGTCCGGTGAAAGACCACCCCACCAGAATTGGGAAGCGCTTCCGCGCTGGTGGTCCCGGGTTCCACAGTAGGAATATATGGACATGATGGTGCTTCCAGGATCAAAATATTCCGGAAGTAAATTCCCCGGCCATTCGGATCTCCGGGCCAGTAGCGTGCCGTATAGGGGGCCAGGGGGGGGCGAATGCCCCCCCCGCCCTCTATCTAACCCGCCTCAGCCTCCTAATGCAAACTGAAAATAGCTCATCATTCGGCGCCCTCGAAATAGCTCGCCCCTCCCGCCCTTATACCCACGGCACGTTACTGCTCCGGGCGCTGGGTGGCCCTGGGAGCCCTTCATTCCACATTTCACAGACAGCAAAGATACTGAACCAATTTAGAATAGATTTCTGCAACATAAGAGGCCTAAATACAAACATAAATTCGGTACACCAACATCTACAAGCAAATAGACCACACATATTAGCCCTTACAGAAACACAAGTATGTTCTACAACAACAACAGTGAAGTACCTCTATCCTGGTTACGACTTACATACCCGATTTAGATATAAGTTCGGAATATGCCTTTTTGTCCGAAGCGACCTTTCATGTCACCGCGAGGAAACACTCGAACTGAACAACCTTGACGTCATGTGGCTCAAGTTCACCGCCAGGGGATTAACCAAGTTTATATGTTGTCTCTATCGCCCTCCGAGCGATAGAGCCTACCAAAGCTTTTTCTCAACACTAGCTACCACTTTTGACTCAATACAGGTCGATCACCCCAGTTCAGAAATAATCGTTCTGGGAGACTTCAATGCCCACAACACCAACTGGCTCAAATATCACAACAAGATCGACAACGAAGGTAGAGAAGCTGAAGCATTTGCCATCAGCTGCGGGCTTACTCAACTTGTAGACGAACCAACTCGAATCTCAGAGAGGGGCGAATTCGCCGCCCTCCTGGATTTTTTTCTGACCACCAATCCTGACCAGTACAAGGTTACAGTTGGTCCGCCATTAGGTACCTCCGACCACAAACTTATTACAACGGTTTGTGAATTGCCACTCATACAGTAGGATCCACCATTGCCTCGCCAAATCTGGCCTTACAATTCTGCAAAGTGCGACGATCTAAGGCAGTTCTACCTAGATTTTCCTTGGCTCGACGTCTGCGTTGCCACTGACGACCCATCAGACTGCTGCGAAGAGATCATGCAAGTAATCTCCTCAGGAATGGAAGCATACAGCCCAAATTCCATCAAGTTACCATCAAAAGGAAAGCCCTGGTTCGACAAAAGATGCGAAAGAGCTGTAGGAAGGAAACAGCAAGCCTATAAGTACTGGCAGCAAAATCAGACCGCTGAAAATCGCAATTATTTTATCGAAGCGAGAAACGAGTGCAAGCGTGTGATCGACGAAACTAAGGACAAACACAATCAAAGGATCAGGAATAAACTTTTGCAATGCCCCAGTGGTTCCATGAATTTCTGGTCGGTAGCAAAGGCAGTAAGTAACAGCTTTACAAAAACGTCTCTCCCACCTTTGACGGACGAACGTGGCATCACGGCGACTACAGCCAAGGAAAAAGCAAACATGCCCGCCAAAATGTTTTTATCGCACTCTACCTTGCCCCAAAGCAAGACTCTCCCCACTATACCGAACATCAACACCACCATGGCAGAAGTCAGGTTTTCTCATCGTGATATTCGCAAAATCCTTAAAGAACTAGATACGCAAAAGGCATCAGGACCGGACAGAATACCTGCCATCGTGCTAAAGAGCTGCGCCAACGAACTAACACCCGTTTTTTCCAGGCTTTTTTCTCTTTCTTACAGAAAAGGGATTTACCCATCCTCTTGGAAAGTCGCTCGAGTGCAACCTGTTCCAAAAAAGGCAAGAAAACCACGCCCTCAGACTATCGCCCAATTGCCTTGCTTCCAATAATCTCCAAAGTCATGGAACGTGTAGTCAACCAGCAACTACTCAAGTACCTCTAGAGCAACAGAATAATCAGCGATAATCAATACGGCTTTCGCAAAGAGAGATTGACAGGAGATATATTGGCCTATGTCACTCATATATGGAGTAGGGCAATTGAAAACTACGGAGAGGCTCGAGCGATTGCGTTGGATATTTCAAAGGCATTCGACAGAGTTTGGCATGACGGACTGCTCAACAAACTGCCGTCCTTGGGACTGCCCACCTCTCTCTGCAGCTGGCTGGCCAGTTTCCTTAAGAACCGATCCCTACACGTTGCAGTCGATGGACACATCTCGGACACATTCACCATCAACGCGGGCGTGCCTCAGGGCGCAATACTTTCACCAACTCTGTTCCTCATCTATATTAATGACCTGCTGATAGAAACGAATAATCCTGTTTACAGTTTTGCAGATGACAGTACCCTTGTCTCCCACTTTAGACCAGAAAAACCTTACCAGCGACTGAGACTCATCACCGCAGACAGGACCAGATTACAGCAATTAATCAAGACCTGGAGAAAGGTGTTTTTAATACTAATCCTGAATACATTGACACTTTAAGTGAATTTAAAGTTGAAAGACAAGTAAATTTAAGTGCTGCAGCGCATATTTCAATAAATATGCCTATTATTTCTCACAAAATCAAAAACTGCAATTAGATAATAGTCTGTTTCATTAAAGAAATAAACATTTATTTAATGAAACGGTTCGTCACGCTTTCTTTGGACACTCTATATAATTTTGTATATAAGCATATGTAGTAAGAAAGCCTATGTAATTATCTACAATCTGACAAAAAATTCTATGTTTAAAACCAAGAAAGTTAAAAAATTACCCATTTATAATTAATTACTCTGTACGTTACCCTGTATATAAATCGGATTTTAAGCTTATAAAGATTATCTTTGTGGTTACAATTAAGTACGGTGTTAAAGAAAACAGTTTCCCTGCAAAACCTTAAAAGCTTTAATTTTTCCTCTATAACCGGGTCATGTGGCCCACAGTGAGGTGTCCCGAAAACCGCATCCTTCTATCTTTACTCCATATGGGTGAAACCCCATAAAAAACCTATAAAACCCTGTACAGGTATAAAATCACCATTTAGGATTTTTTTCCTTATAGGAATGTGTTCGAAAATGTCTCTTTTGTAAATTATTAGAGTATTTAAATTTTAACTGAAAAGTTAGAAAATTTGATCAAACCTGTGTAGATGTCTAATTATATCGTCATAGTCCGAGAGGCGATCGTCAAATAGTTTGGTGTCTGAACTGTCAGGATTTTACATGAAAAAAAATATTGTTTAGTTGGGCCGAATAAGAAACCGTTGGTCGGCCGAGGCTGTCCTTGACCAGCAATTAATTATACAGGGTCTTTCAAAAAGTACGCATCATATGGGAAAATTTCTTATTATTTATTTCACAGAAAATTTTATTGGCGCTTGGAAAACCTAAATTTAAAAATGCCAAATTAAGAATGTTATACAGGGTACTTAAAAAATTGAAAAATTAAAGTTACAAAAACAAAAACTTTAGAATATCGAAAAACTTTTTACAGAAAAAAATGAAGTTCCTATTAAGGCAAAAATAAAAGTCAAATACTATTTTTTCTAAAAGTACACTGTTGCGGAGAAAATTCGTGACATTTATTGCTATTTTCTTATTTCTTATTTTTTCAGCAACGATGCACTTTTGGAAAAAATAGTATTTGACTTTTATTTTTATCTTAATAAAAGCTTTATTTTTCTGTAGAAGGTTTTCCGATATTCCAAAATTTTTGTTTCTTTAACCTTAATTTTTGTAATTTAAAATTAGTTTTTTTTCTAAGCAACAATTTTTGTCAAGAATAGAATTTTCTGTGAAATCAATAATAAAAAAGTTTCCCATAGGATGCGAACTTTTTGAAAGACACTGTATAATTAATTACTGGACAAGGCGACAAGGCCAGCTTCGGCCGACCAACGGTTTCTTATTCGGCCCGACTAAACAATATTTTTTATCAAGCAAAATCCTGACAGTTCAGACACCACACTATTATGACGGTCGCTTCTCGGACTATCAGCATTGTCGGCATGTCTAAACATTAAAAGCCATACGTATATTTCATCAAAATTTCCATGATGCAACAGAAGTAAAGGAAAAAAGAATCTATTTAAATTTGTCAAAATGCCGAATTATAAAAGCATTAAGGCACGAAGTTGAGTACCATTCATGATGTTCTTATGATCATATGCCAGAATGACCTTTATTTCTCTACCAAATAACTGGAAATGTCGAAAACTTTGAATTCAACTCATTCATTTCGCAGATGTCTTGTACGGTTTTTGACGTAGATTTTCGTCAAGTAGTTGGCTTACCCATAAAATAATATTTCTTTAGAAAAAAACCTTATTTTTTTGAGCTAGAAATTGTTGTTTTCACATTTTCCCTGAAAAGTCCATTTTCTCGACATTTTTGAAACAGAGGAGCATTTTGACAGTTTTTTTCCTTCTATATTCTCTATCGAACTGTGTCAGTTTTTTGGATCCTCACGACTTATTCGGCGTTACAACCTAGAACAAACAAAGTGACCCCTTTTCCAAAAATATTCCGGCCCAAAGAAAAATACTCGCTATATTTGATTTTCGCCAATTTTAAAAGGGTTCGGAAGGTCGTTAAAAGGAACGTGTTGAGTAATTTTTCTCAAAATTGTTTAATCTTTTCGACAGTCATCGTGTATCAAAGCAAAATTTGTAAAAATCGCACTTGTAATAACTGGGAAACAGAAAACCGGATTGTCAAAAATATATGACCGTCGGCAGCCCCCAAGTGTGCCAGATCTCAAATTTTCACTCCAAACCGTTTTTGGGAAAATATGGGTTATATAAGATTTTGTCCGCATCAGCGTAAGCCCCATTTTAAATCATCGAACTACTGGTTCTGTTAGTGGTTTAGACATCACTAATTAGCTTTACTAAATTGTCAATCCACCCTTTATACTGTAATCTGATTTTCAAAATTCTTATATAATAATGTAAAACAAGCCCTGTCATATTACTTCACACACTTTTCTTACAGTTGTCCGGTATATCATAGTCAAATTTAACTACAAGTGTAGCAATAATTAATCAATGTTCAAATACAACTCCGATTATTTATTCATAATGTATAGAATATAAATGCTCAATCCAATCGTTGATATCATCCAGCTATTCAATTTTTGTTTGCGATTTTATAGAGTCGCATTTTTATTACGATCGCGTGATTCCGCACAAACGATTGTTTTTTCTATAATTGAACCTAATAATAATATCTTCGATTCTGAATTAGATAAGTTAATATTTTAAGAGGGTATGGCAGATTTTTAAGTATATATAGATTTGTTAAATTTTTGAACAGTGCTTTAGTGTTAGTGCTTTATCAAGTTTCTTTTTTTATCGGGTGACAACTATAGAAGAAAATACTTCTTTAGGGGCATTTAGCTAATTTTTCCTGGGTATTGAATGAAATTGAACCCTCATGCATCACGCTTGGCTTTCTAACGATCGTTGGCGTAAAGTCGGCTCGAGTCGTCTTCAGCCAAGTGAGAGAGAAGAGAGAAAAATAGTCAGTAACAGAGCATTTAAAGCCTCATTTGAATCACCTTGTTCATGTTGTCAGTCTGTAATATATTAGTACGAATAATCATCTACCTAACTGCCTAATTATAAATATAAAAACATCATAATCAACAACTAAATATGTATTATGTATGCCGGGATTGCCGGTCCATATACTTTTACTTGTTTTCGGCAAAAGTGTTCGCCTGTAGGGTGCTCGCCTTTGGCGCCGTAGTCCACCGCGGCGGACATCGGCGCCTGTGGCATGCAAGTTAAATTTTTAAAATATTAAAAACATTTTTTGGGACTTTACAACACATCAACAACATTACCAAAAAGCCAAAAACATATATCTATCAATACCGATGGTGAAATTTTATTATCCAGCAATACCTTCAATACCGACAGGATACTGTCAATCTAAATATATTTTATGTGACCTTTTGTTGTTTAATAATTTGGAATGTTTTATAACTTTAACACTGTTTTTTTGATTTGTTATTGTTGTTTTATTGTGCATTAAAAATTTTATATGTGTATTTACTGTCTCAAAAAAAAAAATACATACCAGTACCAGAAATATCGTTGTCTCTGCGGTCTCTGCCAGTACTAGAAAGCCTAAGAAGTTTGATAAAAATTTCACTAGCGTCTCGCCGATACCGGCAGCCTTGATCCCGACTTCTGCAATGGCCTCAGCTCGCTTCGCTCGCTGCGGGGCGCAACCGACAAAAACTAACCCACGGCATGCCAAAAACTAACTAATCCAAAGAAAGACAATAAAAAACCCTTTACTTTACCTTCTAGACGAGAGCCTTGCCACCACATTCCTGTTTTTTTCGATAAGTCTCATACATACGCGTGAATTAAAAAAATTTAATTAACATTGAAAAAACGAATAAAAACCATAAACGATAAGGATGAATGTTATTTACATTAAATCAAACCAGTTTCCCATAGATATAAAGGATTTAATTAAAAATTCTAATTATGTAATTGTAATAAGTATAGGTATAGTTATTTCGTTTTTAAATAAAAATTATAAAATATTTTAATAGTTTGGGTTACTAAATTTTTAATAATTAACAACAAACACGCCCAACAGAGTTAACAGCATTCTTCCCATTTGCATTGTTAAGCATAAGAATATTTATCAGAGACCATATAAAAAATAAATGTCTTTGATATTGAACCCTCCATTCGGAGCGGCTATTTTCCATGATTTTATCGCACTAGCCCTAAATTAGAAAACTAGCCAAAGGCGAGTCTTCTAAAGGGCGAGTGCTATAAAATGTTTAATGAAACGAATATTTTACACTATTTTTTATATTTTGGGATATTATATATTTCGAAAAAAAAATACAATTTGTTTTGAAATTATTTGCTTTCATTATTTTACATGTTCAAGTTGGTAACACTACATGCCAAAATAAACCAAATTTGTAATTTAAATTTAAATTTTGAGATGTCAAGAGTTTAAACTTAAATATTTATAGATATTTTTGAACGAGAAATACGAATGTAAAGTGAAAATTGCACTCCCCCAGAGCTACGAGAAATATTCATCAAATAGTTTCTTTAAAATCGTGAACGTAAAAAATCCCAATGAATGACAGTCTAGATGGCTATCACTAAGTGCTATCAACTTTGGACAGAGAAAAAGGAGTGTCGAAACACTACTTTGCATATCGAAAAGACTTCTTTATGATATCAAAACAGAACAAAATATGTTTTCCAGCACTGAAAATTTGACAGATGGAAAAAAAGTTTGGTTGTTTTTCGAAATTTTTTATCTGCCAGTTTCGACAGATGTCAAAAAAAGTCGTAATTTTTTGAAATTTTCAGAAAAGTTGGAAATCTGGCAACATTGCGAATCATACCAAAAAGTCGAGACCATTGACGTATGCCTATGAACCAATTATTATGGTTAGGATCGGTTGTTCGGTTCCTGAAATATTATACCGTTCCAGGACTATTGAAAATTAGCTGTAAGTCTTTGTTAACTGTTATCGTAAACATATATAAAAGAAAATAATACATGTTGTTTTTTACTTAAGTAATTAAAAAATAAATATTTTCTTCGTAATATGTTCTTTAATGTAGAAAAATAAAATCAAAGTAATGCCGGAAATAATTTTATATTTAAATCCTTATGCACATAAATGAACGTTTTTTTAAACCTTCGCAGTTTTACAGAATCTGTTAACAAAAATGGTATATTATATGCTTCTTATAATTTTCAATAAAACGCCATAGGTGTAGGTACTATACTCGGCGCGCCGAACAGATTCACCAAACACGGAAAACACGGATACAATAATTCTTCTTATTTTATGATTCCATTGATTCCAAACATAGGAACTTTCATTAACACACTCTATTTTAATTTTTTGTATTATGGATAAGAAAAATCGAAATGAAAAACAAAACATAGGGTCGATTCAATCATAAAATAAGACGAATTGTTTCCGCGATTGGTGAATCTGTTCGGCGCGTCGAGTATAGTACTTGATTTTATTATATTCCATGGGCTATAATTCTTAAAGTAGGTTTAAAATTTACTATGCCATTAAATGATATAAGTATAGTAAAATTTGAACCATCTTTAAAAAAATAGCCTATTTAATATAATAATCCAGCATAAAGTACTGGCTATAAACTATCTTGAGTTAATTTCTTGTGACAAGAGAGAACTATTTAGTGGAAAAACTATGCGATCTTATACCAAAAGAGAAAAATGTTGCTTCAAAGGCAAAAATTTTACAAAAATATATTTTAGCTCTTGATTTAAAAGAAGAAAGCATGAAACCAAATCATTTTACCTTTTGTACCAAGAAAAATGCATTTATGTCAAAATCCCTCTCCATAGATTCTTAAAAAAAAATCTTTTGACTCTTGCGTCAAATCTTCTGTTACATGAAACAAATGATTTTGGACTTGTACCAGTGTATCATATCTCTTACCGTTGACTGAATACCCCTATCATCAGTCAAGGCTCTTACATTGGAACAATACTCTTGTACTGTTGACTGATTATTCAGTCAACGCTTGTACCAAACCGTTTCGTCTCTTCCTTGAAGAGAGACGTTTCTATTACAACATATGCTGTCTCTTGCGCCAAAGGCTAACCAAATCCTGTAATCGTCTATACATTTGAGCCAAAAGCAAAAACATTGAGTCAAAAGAATGTTTTTCTCTAGAGCTAAATGATTTTTTTTACGACAAGAGCTTTCACATTTGGACCTATTCAAAAGCGCGAAGCATCTAGTTGAAATTCATACGCATTTATGGCAGGGGATTCTTTTTTTCAGTGCATTTGGCGCTGTGGGGCATTACCTCCAGAAAGTAATGCGTGGAGCCTTGCCCCTTCAGGCTCATCCGGAGCTACGCCCTCCTATTTTTTTTCGTGTAGTTCTATTTACTATGGGGTGGGATGAGTTGTGTGAAATTTATTCATATTTTTCATATTTTTCACAGCTACAAAAAATAAAAATAATAAATACGAATAAAAATGCGTTTATTAGTAATATATAAAACAAATACGGAACAAACACAGGAATCTGGAGTATATCGGTTAATTTTTATTTATTTTTATGCTTTTCGTGGGGGGCCCCTGAGCACCGGCGGCCCGAGGCGAAGTCCGCCACTGCTGTACAGACATAATATTTTCAATGGGCGAAGCAGGATATTCAATATTTCCATGCAAAAATAAATAAAATATCAAAGTCCGTATCTAAAAAATGCAGTTTGTAGTGAGGACTTAAAAGTCAAACTTCACATAGCAAATTTGTAGACAAGAAAAAATATAAATCTTTCATACGAAGCATTTTCTTTCTAAATGCAAAAATGTTTGAGTAATTTAAGAAATAATTCATTTTATATCGACGAAACTAAACATAATTTGGATGACTTTTAAAAAAGGCAATATTTCTCTAGCTTATACCGACCTTGTATCATATCTAATTACCGGGTTACCTGTACTGGTACCGCCAAATATATATACCACTCGTATAGGGTGGTACGACTTTTCATCAAAAAACCTCTGCGGTTTTTTTTACTAACCAAGTTAGTAAAGAAATGCCAAATAAACTATGGGTCTGAAGTTATTAATATCAAAGACATTTAAGCTAGAAGAGACGGGACAAATGGTTGTGTGTTTTCCCCCAACATGGAGTCACATTCTAAGGTCGACGTTGCCAAATTTAAAATTTATCTGTTACTGTAGGAGATGACGCAGGAAATAGCAAATAAACTAGTAAAAAAAAACGACACAAGACCTATTGATTTGTTTTTCGATGCTGTCACCATAATTACATACTCTTTTCATAACGAATTATAACACTAAATAGCTAATTTCCCTGTTTTTGATCCATCAAAAACCGGTTCTGAAGCTCCTACATGCCAATCCGACAATGCCGCTTCCCTTGGTTCCGCCTTGTTTTACGCCAAAATATTTATAGTATGCGCGTAGTAAAGTAAATGCACCAATAAAATTAGAGCATTGAAGGTCGACGACACCAAAGACATACGGGTACTTCCGATGTTTAAAATATATAAAATGTATATTTTTAAGTATCGTTTATTAAATTTATAGCTTAATAACACTTACAATTTAGTAGTTTAGCAAATCTAAATGAACCGATTGCAGACAATTTGATTTATCTGCGCTAAATAAACTCATGTTCTAAAATTATTAAAAAAAACTCTAGATCTAATACTTTTTTTCTAGAAAAACCAGTTTATTTAGCAGGTTTTTGTCAGTGTAGTAGCATTTTATAATAAAAGACATTATAAAATGGTAGTAGTATTTAAAAGAATATGAAAATATATCTTCAATAAGTATTTAATAGAAGAAAATAGTTATTAAGCTGCTTTTTGAATATATTTTGCAGTCATTAACCAGTTATTTGTCATATTTATATGTCTTTAAGTAAATTTTTTATGTGTAAGTTTTTTTTTTATTTGACCCATAAATAATGAAAACTAATTTATTTTTAGGCCAGCAGTGGGATTATTTAATTTTTCTTTTAATCATTGAGACCTTGAAAACTCTGTGTCACAAAAACGTTTAAATCGGGATAAAATTGTGTATTTTTGGTGTCCAATAAGTTGCGACTTCAAATTTGAAATTATTCGGGAAATAAGTTTTGGAAGTTTTATTTAAATATTTGCTACTTAATAGTATATTATGCAACGGCTCATGTCATATTCTCAAGCTGGGCTTTTAATAGCCGTTAAGCCGTTAAATGTCAGTTGAATATATTATTTTTTCTACGACCATTAACGCTGATTTGTATTAACCCTGTATTATAAAAATCTCTCGATTTTTCCAAACAACTCTTTATAATTTTTCTCAACCACATTTTTAGGATAAGGGTCTTTGCTTTTTGCTACGAGCGCTTATTTGTTTGCAGAAATACAAACAAGTATTTTCCACAAGCTCCTTTTAAAAATTTATTTCCAGCTCATGCTGAAAGCGACTTTTCCGTACTGAACTCCGTTATGTGGAAAAGTATCACTTTCCGCATTCATAAGTAAAACAACTATTTTGTGCTAAAACCTTCTGAACCCATATCTAGCAACCGCCGACTTTGATAATCTCACACACTATAAATAAAACATAAATTTATTTTAAATAATGCACCCGAAATAAATACCATCATTTAAACGAATTTACTTTATTAAAATTATTATTATGATTTCAAAGTCTACGCCTATGGACTATCCTTGCTTTCGCACAGGCGAGCAACACTAGGGACGAGTCTTGTTCACGACAATGATTTGGCCGGGATAAAGTTTTGTTTGTGATTTATAAAAATATAAAGAGGCGGCGCGCGGCGCAAGCGTTTTGTTGATGTTGGGTGCAAGTTTTGGGATTTTTATGAATGACTTGTCTGGTGTCTCTAAGTTAAATATCTTTGTTTAATATCTTCGAAACCTTAAATGAAAACATGCTTAAGCCAAACATGGTTTGAATTAAGAAAAAAATATATTTCTAATATTTTTTAACCAATATCTTCTTCTCTATAACACACTGTTTTCATGAAAGAAAATTATAACTACTCTATTCTTGCAGTCAAAATTCATGCGTCATCAGGTTTCCCCCTTTCGGAAATATATGTCTTTTTTTAGAAAGCCTTCTGCTTTTGCGCAGAGGTGCCTCTATTTCTCAAATTCTACGTTATAATTCATTAATAATTACTGCCTGTATTCCAAGGCAAAACTGGGTAGCCATAGCCTTAGGTGATGATTTTACCCTTGTTGAATTGTGGGTTCAACTGCCGTTCAATACAAAGATTTCTTTATGCATAAAAATATTTTTTATCCTTGCGGATTGGATTAGTAGTTTTGTCATCAAAAAATTGTTTAGCCATATACATATTTGCCTTTGAAATTAGAACGTCGAATACACCTGAGAGCAGTCCGCGTTTTCTGTAAATTAGTCAAAAACATGTTACTTTCATTTTAAAGATTATAGAATTATATAAATATTTACATATGTATTGAAACAATTTGCAATTGATATAACACAAAATGAAGATGCCTAAAAATTTTGGTATTGTCTATTTTTCAGCCGAAATAAATATTGGAAATCCTCTTAAAGAAATTTGATTGAAAGAAAAGCAATAGATTATTGGAATAATGGAGAACACACAAACTGATCAGACAGCAGAGTACACGAAAACGGGTAGTCCGATCTCGTCACCCCGAAACCATCAACTATGGGTAAATTTGAGTGCCCTGGGAGAAGGAAACGTGTTTTCTACTGTTCTACCTTCGGTAAATATGCTTATTCAGTGTCCAATAATATAATATCAGCTTTTAATTAATTTTTTTTCAAATGGAAACTATGTATTTTTTGACGAAAAAAAAGGCACTGTGTCTGATCGGCACACCTTTGTCTTCGACATTTCCCATGGTGTGATTTAGTATTTGTTAAATTTTAACGTTAATCCAGTGGCGTATCGCAAGCATTAAGCATTAATCAAGGTCCAGTTTCAAGCATCAATTACCTTATTTTAGGGCCTCCATCTCCTTTATTCCTTTGACTCCATCGCCGTACAATACATGGGATGGGAGTCAAGATAACTTATAGCGGAATTTAAAACTGCCATCACAGGGCTATGAGTCAGTCTGTCGATTCACGCGTATTTGAATTAGGGCCCGGAATTTTTTAATTATAAGTATTCGAATAGTTGAATCATAGTACAAATATATTTATTTATACAGTGGTCGATTGTTGATTTTTTTTACTACAAACAAATCGAATTTAGATTTAGAATAGTCAAATATTCGAATATTTGAATTAAACGAATACAGTTCCGAGCCCTAAATTAGACTTTAAAACAAAGCACATGTCTATTATGAACATCTACATACATACACAGATAGAAGGCCTAAGCGTTGGAGGACAAATGGACTAAAAATGTAGTTTTTCGACAAAAATTCATTCTTGAACTTATACTTTCCGCTTCCCGCAAAAATAGTAAAATACGGTCTACGAAGCGAATTTTGGATTCTTTTTATACAGAGTGCTCAAAAACTACGAAAACATGACATTCAAAATGAAAATAATTTTGTAAATTAATTTTTTAAACAGGAATTTTAAAGAGGGGTAAATTTAAATTACGAACAAAAATCCTTATATATTAGTTTGTGCGATAAACAGTTTCACATTCAAATATTTGATTAGTCGAATCTTCGAATATTCGAATAGGTAGTAAAAATTTTTAACTAACAAAAAATTCGAATTTAGAATAGTTGAATATTCGAATTATCCGAATACAATGTCGAGCCCTAATTTGAGTTCACCCGCAGCTTTCAGATAAGTTCGGTAAACGTGACTTGAAGTGTTGTGATTTTCCTCGGCATGACAATGAAAAGTAAGTAGCAAGATTCGATGCATCAATTTGCTTGGTTTTAAGCTCAGATTTTACGTCACATTTGTGAGCATTGCATCAGGAGCTTATGCATGTACGCCTTAACGAATATTTAGCTATATTTTATTTGTTATTATTCGATAGAATAGTTTAATCTTTAAAAATTGTTATTTTGTGATAAAAATAATTCCATTTGACAATACACAAACTGATTGATCTAAAACGACTTCAGGAGTATCCAGACGAAATATATGACCTACTTGAAGGCTAGGGTTTGGGACGTAATGAATATTATTGGGAATTGGAGGATAGTAATCATAGTGAAACTGATTTCGAATGACGTAATACATAATAATTGAATTCGAAAATGAGAGTTCAGATGAAGAGGATAACCTGCAGTTTTCAAAAACTTAGATGGCGTAAGGGAACCTGGTTCAATTTAAGAGAAAGTTCAAAATCCAGAAGTCAAAAATTTGGTTCCCGACAATATTTCGGAGCAAATGATAACTTCTTTGAAGTGGGAGCAGAATTTTCAGCGCAGTACTACCTTTAGAAAATTGAAAAGGTTTTTAACCTGCCTTGGGAGTAATGAAGTTTCTGCAGATAAACTGATAATGATATGATAATGGAATGCCAAGTTTTTGTTCGAGATATAAATTAACACTTAATTTGATATCATATAAGTTTTTACAAGTTAGATTTTTAACTATTGACACCCAACCCCAATTACCAAAACTAACAACTGTGTAGTTGTTCTTCTAGACTCATGGTTCTCGGAGTTCCCAATTGTTATTCGGTTCACAATATGTAATCGTGATTTCCAGTTTTGACTCTTAAAGCTCACAATTGTAAACGACCTCAAATTCCCGAAATTTGTACAAGATATAACTTAGACCTAATTACAGGCACTAGGAAAAGTTCCAAGAGTCAAAGGGTTATACATACGAAATAGCATCACTATTTGGAAATAGGAAATATTTCAAGGCCATTTATTCGCTCGACGAATCCTATCATACAGATTTGAAGCCCAGTGGATGAATGGCAGGACTAAACGAGAAACAAGTACTGCTTTAAGCCAACTAGTTAAGATGGATTGCCATTTTAAAATTTTGGGGGGCTTTTATTTTAATGGTTTGCAGACTCTATATTGTATTATATATCGCTCATCCGGAAGAAAACCGTCACAACTCAAAAAGTTCTAAAAATAACTTTCTACTGCAAATTATTTCTAAATTGTGTCGCCTATGTGGTGGAAAAGTGTCTCATGTGAACTGTTACTCCGCGCCGAGAGATGTCACTAGTGTCACTTTGGTTTTGTGCATATTGGCTGCAGTTTCTGAAACTAAAGCGACGCTTTTAGTTGTCACGCAGATTTCAACGTGGTCGCGTCGGTTTTACTGTAGAAAACCGTTACATTTCGTGTTGCAACATTAATTCAGATAATAGTTATTCTACAAAACAGTCATATTTCTATTTGTGTCGTTTTTTGTAAGAAGGTAAGTGACCAAGTTAAATCTAATTTTAAGTTAATACTGTCATATTTGAGATCTGCCGTTAGCAGAGTAGATTTTGTGAAACAACTGCAGTTGTGTCACTTTTCTCTTATAACTTCGAAAACATGTTTGATTTTTTTTAGATGTGTCACTTTTCTATTTAAATTATATTTGAATCTTCAAGTTGCGTCGTATATATTAAATTCGAGTTTTAAAAATTCATTTATTTTCTATGTGTAAAAAGATTTTTATTATTGTTAAGATATAAAAATATGCAATCTTTTCTAGAAATGGCGTATCACAGCCGCACAGCGTATATTGTCAAAAAGGCCCAAGGCGATTTACCAGAGGCAGATGAATTAGGTGATTCTCACAAAGAACTAAAGGATCGTAACAAAACATCTGTGGACTTAGAAGCAGTTAGTCAGCCAACATTGAGCGGTGTTTTAGATGTCCCCGATGCCCCAAAAAGTAACCACCAGGTTGATGAGGTAAGTACTGCGAACTATGACATGTTGCTCTGGAAAGTAAAAAAATAGCGCATACAGGCAAGCCTTTGCAAACATTTTAATTATTTTTATTCCAATTACCTGTTTCTCCTAACACTTGCGTTTATTCCAGAAAGATATTTCTGATTTGTCACCTCCTTATTCGAGTGAACCTACAGCAATTCAAGTTTCAATCGACTTAGACCAAATTGAGACTCACCTCCACCCTGCCTCGTCAAACAAAGCAAATGTAATAGTTCCTAATAGATCAGATTTTCAACAGGTACCGCTTTTCATAATTTGTTTGTATACAGGGTGTGCAAGTTATTATTTATTCTACGCCATTCAAAGTCCAGAAATACTATATTTATTTGAAATACCAAAATATTGTCAATTTTAGCAAGAAACGGCAACGCGTGTTTTTAAAGCAAACGACTCTTGTCCTTAATTTTTTTTGCAACCCTCGTAGATTTGGTGATAGGATATTGGCCCATAATAAATTGCCCACCTTGTACATTTGAATTATTCAGAATTCGTTTCTAGCCAATCCTACAATAACATACTTTTTTTACAGGGAAACGATTTTGATTTAAGTGCAAAACAATCAATAGAATGTCAGAACATCCCAATATCTGAACGAGATTATAACCTACGTCGGCGTCCCCAGCAGAACTCTGAGTTGCCTACCCTGAAGTCTCCTCTAGAACCAACATCACCATCCGATTACCCTTTAAACATAGCACATTTAAATACCTCATCGGCATCGAACAATCAAAATTTATTTGAAGAAATTAATCAGTCGATGCCTTCAACTTCGGGAACTCAAAATCAAGAGAAATCTTCTAGTGATGAGTCTCGCGTCGAACCAATTGACTCAGATGACTCGATCGCTGACCCCAATTTTACATCGTCATCCTCAAGCACTACGGATTCTGACTCAACATCTAGCCAGGACAGTGCTACTGAGCCATTAGTAAAGCGTAGAAAAGTACTGAATGTGAATGAGACTAAGAAACAAGGCAGAACACGTTTGAGAAAACCAGACACATGGAGAAAAAATGTGGCTAAAGCTCTGAGAAATGCAGGAAATGAGTACGTTTCAGTTTCAAAAAAACAAAAGATCATTAGTAAAAAAGTCATTCAACCAGCTTGCGGAGAAAAATGCAAATTAAAATGTAGCCAAAAAATATCAGAAGATGAGCGTCGGTTAATTTTTAAGGAATACTGGAGCCTTAAAGATCTGCAAAGACAACGAGATTTTTTGGCTGCAAACATGACTCTTGTTTCTCCTAAATACAAATACAAAAGAGAAGAATCCCATCGCCGTCAAAACAATGCTTTCTATTTTGAATTGCGCAACCAGAAAATTAGGGTGTGTAAACTTTTTTTTAAAGCAACCCTTTCCATAAACGATAGGCCAATACGTACAGTAGTAAACAAGAAACTGGCATCACCAACTGGACAACTTATTGCGCCCGATATGAGAGGGCGACATGGAAATCATTTCAAAATAAGTGACTCCGTTAAAGAAGGGGTTCGAAAACACGTTTTAAAACTATTCCAAAAATTGAAAGCCATTATACCAGGGCTAACACGACGAAACAATTTATAGAAGGTGGAAAGACTATAGCAGATCTTCATAGGGACTATGAGAAGGAATGCAAAGACAAAAACCTTGAAAGTGCCAATTACAATCTATATGCAAAGATATTCAACGAAGAATTTAACTTGTCCTTTTTCATACCTAAAAAGGACCAATGCGACTTCTGCGTAAGTTATGAGCAACTAACTGATGAAGAGAAAGCAATGCAAATCGAAGAGTATAATCAACATCATAACGAAAAAGAGCTATCAAGAGCAGAAAAAAATAGAGATAAGGAATCTGGTAACATCGTAGCTGTTTATGATCTGCTGGCCACATTGCCCTGTCCAAAAGGAAATTCTTCAAATTTTTATTACGTGTCAAAATTAAGTTGTTATAATTTCACAATATTTGATTTAAAGACAAAATATGTTGAATGCTTCGTTTGGCACGAAGGACAAGCGCAAAGAGGTGCCAATGAAATTGGCACTTGCATTTTAAAATATTTAGAAAACATTAATGATAGAGCTGAAGCTAAAAATAGAGTTGTTGATATTGTATTTTTTTCTGACAACTGTGGAGGACAGCAGAAAAATCGATTTATTATTACTATGTACATTCATACTGTTGCCTCTTTTAAGAACATAGGAAGTATAACCCACAAGTACCTTATATCAGGCCACAGTCAAAATGAAGGGGATGGAGCTCATTCTGTCATTGAAAGACAGGTAAAAAGAAGCCTCAGATCTGGCCCAATTTTCATACCAGAACAGTATTATACTTTAATAAGAACCGCAAAAAAGAAAGGAACCCCCTATAATGTTACTGAACTATCTTATGCAGAAATATTTGACCTAAAAACCCTTTGCCTAGATTTGGGGTTTAATAACTTTGCGAAAGGTACCGACGGCGAAACTTTTAGAATTTCGGATGTTAAAATTATTTTGATAAGAAAAGGTAATTTAGGAACTGTATTTTATAAGTACTCCTATACTGATACTGAATTTAAAACTATTGACGTTAAAAAGTCAAGAAAAAAAAATGATTTAAATAACGAGGTACAAACGGTTCTGAAATGCGCCTTTACGCGAAAACCAGGCATCACTTAAAAAAAGAAGGCTTCTCTTTTGTCTTTATTTAAGACAAAAAAAACAACAATCCCAAGAATTTATTTTGATTACTACAATAACTTGTAAGTTTTTTTTGCACTGAATTTAAAATATTAGTAAAAGTTCATCAAATAGTTTTCTTTAAACAAATCTGGTTTTATTATAGGAATCAATGTTCCCTCCGCTTTAAAATTATCGTAAATTTTGTTTAAAGGCTAATTAACTTTTTTGTTCTTCTAAGATTTGTTTGTATTTCATTTTCTGACTGTTTAAAATAATAAGCTTTTATTTATAATATAATTATATATTATATTATCCATTACATTATATATTATAACTATAAGTTTAATATAGTTAAAACATGTAATACTTGTAAGTTTTTTCACCATTAAAAAAATAGTTACAATTTAGAGTGATTTATTAAATGAATATCAAACCAAAATTAGCAAAATTTACAGTAGAACAGTGACACATCTGGGTTAAAAAAAATTTATGGTTTTTTCCCTGCAAAATGGAGAAAAGTTAAAATTTTGAGTTAACAACAAATTATCCCCAAAGAACTATATTTTACAAATGTATACTTTTTAACTAATAAAAAAGTTGATGTGCAATGTGATCGCCAAATTCAGTTATTGGTAACTTTTAAATGCCTCTCCTGAGAAATAAACTTTTTTGAGTTGTGACGGTTTTCTTCTGGATGAGCGATATATTTTTTAATTCCTAAAGTTAACTAAACATTCTTTCCGAATATGTACTTTTATTACACGGTTCTTGATGAGTGAAATCAGCCTTGATTTCATCATCCTTGAGTAATGTCGATAAATTGCGGTAATCCGATAATATATTAAACGATCCAGGTGAAATTTTCCATAAGGGGATAGATGGGCAATCGGGGATCGACTTATTGAGTGGCGAGCTCGATATCCTGTTAATCTTGCTCGATTTCTTATAATAAGGTTACTGAAAAATTTACGGCTTAAACCACTCACTATTAATCACACCATAATAAAATTTTCTTAAAAACTGTAATATTTGATTTAGGGCTTTTATTTTAAAAAGAGTGTTATTTTTGATTTTTAACCTTATCTCATAATCTCCAAGTAATATAACGGAAAACATTTTATAAGGTTTTTTTGCCTGATGGTTTTTTGGGCTACGTAAATACTCTTGCAAGAATCTAGTTGCGTTCCTGTGTCTTGTGTAAATGTTGTGTTACCGTCAGAGAAATAAACTGAAAATATTTTTTATCTAAAATATCGAGAATTTGGCAACACCATTATATTTTTAATAAGATGTAAATGCATTTGTTGCATATTAGAGTTGTATTGTTATTTTTGATAAAAAATTATTCATTGTTATCGCTGATGAGTATCAGTCGACTTTCCAGTAAAGCATTAATAATTTATAATTGAAACATTTATTACGCGTTCTTGACGGGCGACCTTTAGTTGCCCGCGATTTATTAGCTAGGTTCATGCCAAGTAATTCAACTCATATGTGACCTTAAATGCTCTAAAACAGGTCAGCTTTGGTAATAAGAGCCGTAAGAGCACTCGGTTAATTATGCAAGTTATAAGTGGTCTAATGTGTAAATAACCTCCATGTTACAGAATTAGTGCAATCATTTTCTCATCAGTAAGTATAGGAAGGTAGAAAAATTAATTTTTAAATTGTATCTATTCTTAGTTCCTACACAATTTGTCTGCTGCAACTTGACTCATAAATTACCGTTATTATTATTTTTTTTTAAATTGATGCCATATATTTATTGTGGTAAAAAACTTGCAATATAATTATATAATACATTTGCATTCTTAACACTACAAGAAGAAATTTTAAGTCTAGGATGTAGTATACATGGTGGTTCAGTACGTTCTAATTTAGGTATTGAGGCTTCGATCTGATAATTCTAAACTAATAATATTATAAAGTTCTAAAGACATATTAGAATAGGCCTTAATTAAAAAGTTATCCTCATTTCATATAGTTTCGTAGATATCTAGTCGTCCCTACCGTATTCCTGTTAAGCTTCTTCCGTTTCCGTTGCAGGACCGTTATAGTTTCCGTAAGAGTAGACCTGTCATTTTATTTTAGAAAATTTGGATTTAAATGGGGCATTCGGTGAATCGTGAGTTGTTTTACAAGTGTGTGTTTTCTTGCTAAATCCCGTCCAGTTAGTTATAAGAAAGTTTTCGAAGGACAGCCAACCAGTAGCTAACCTGCGCAATTATTACTTGGATTGCTGTCTCTCTACTGTAAAACTGTAACAAGGTGCACTATAGGCCCTTTACCAGATTAATCCAAAGGGTGGCGCCCGAGATACAACCACTGGATAACGTAACTGGCGGTTACCAAGAACTGACAGATAGCTCCTCGCAAATTTGCTGATAATGATTAAAACATCACTTATCAGAATTCTTTAGTTTAGATTAGTTGAGTATTGATCGAAAACTATTTTAGCTCCTAAAACATTATTTGCTAAATGGAACTGACGAAATGGACGACGGCGACGGATCATTTGACATTATTTTGCCCAGTGATAATACCTGGCAAACAAAGATTTACTACAAACTCGTCGAAAAGCAACGGATGATAGACAGCGGCAACACAGAGTAAGTACCTTGATTTTTTTTGACTGCAAAAGCGTTGCCATATCTCGTTCGATTTCTATTGTTTCTTTTGGTTTTTAAATGCGACGCCCTGTAAATTTTAGACATAGATTGTTTGCTTTTTGCTGATTTCAAATCGGATTCAGAGTTCTTCCTCTTACACATTAGTTCTGACTATTTATAAAAATAAAAGGTATAGAAACTGGTCTGTTCGAAATCAGCCACAAGAGCTATTGAAAAATGTGTGATGGTGTCTAAGCAGGACCCTGCGCGTATCGTCTACGTATAAAATACGTGCGTTTTAACGTCTAACGTCCTAATGTAGGGGAAAAAATAAATGTGATTATGTGAACGTAACAAACGGTGTCACTGCTCCCCAACGTATCGGTTGTTTGATGTGAAATATGACCACGTGGTTCTGTGTTTGTTTGGTGAATTATAAGTACTTTAATAGAAAAATATAATTGGGTTACATAATATTTTGATAAATTACGATCAATAAAACAACTGATTTATGTAGCAAATTATTTATTTTTTAACGTTACAAGACACATATAATAAATTGAAATTGAAATAAACTGAATTGAATATAACTATAATAGAATATAAGCTCCAAGATAATCTTCAAATATCAACAAGATTCTATACACAACAAAAGTTTCTTTATATGAGAGATTATATTGCACAAGTAGTTACGGTTTTAGACGAACTTGTGAAGATCTGCAATAATAATTTTGAAAATTTTGATTTATCTAGCTTAAAAAAGATCTTATATAAGTACATAATTTTGTTTTATATAGATTCTTAGCAACCTGCACAATTTTATAGACGCATTATGTACCATTTTGCATATTTTTTCGTATCAGCTTTTTCATTTTATTCACTAGATAAAAATATTGTCCAGATGGTGAAATAATAGTATATTATATACCTAGGTTGAGAAGTAAGCCATTATTTACCGAGCACTTTTATATCCTGAGGCGTGTAGCGCCGAAGGATATAATGTGCGAGGTTAATAATGGCCTTCTCAACCGAGGTATATATAGAATTTTTTTTACTACTAACACTGATATATTACCATATTTGATTCGATTTGATTTTTATATTAGTCATTTTCTACTTATTTTTCAAATAGTCCGAAATATCAAGTAGCCTGGAAGTTCAGTTGTCTAATTCACAGATATCGTAACATAATCTCCTGACAGCTCCATACATACAAAGTACCTTCTTTCCATCTAAATTTTGACAAAATCGCATTATTAATAAGAATATTATGGGGAGTCATGAAAAGTGAGTCATACTGTATATAATTTTTTTACTAATAGCACTGATACAATCCTTATCATTATTTGAAGTGATTAGATTTTGAAATTAATCATTTCCTACTCGTTTTCCAAATAATCCGAAATGACAACTAGTTGTTAAACTAACAAGTCTGACATTTTGACATTTTCCGTTTCCGTTTCATTATTGACCTAGGTTTTTTTTAATATTATTATTTACCTAGGGTAAGAAATGTTACTTCTCATTTGAGGAATGGAGTAAATAATGGTGATTTATCATGTTAGTAGTAAAAAAAAGTAAATTATTGATCTGGCTCGAGTTCACGAACTAGTTTATGCATGAAGTGCACAATAATAATTACGCTAAATCCGTGCAACATGACCGTTCAATTTATCTTGATAACATTTGATGTAACTGTAACTTTTTTGTTTTTAAAGATATCAAGGTAAACAAAAAAGCAAAATGTAGGGTTGGTAGCCGACTTTTTTTCTAAGTTACATATTAAACAAAACACTAACGATTTTCTGACATATCAGCCTACTCTATATTTTTTTAAATGGAACACCCTGTATATTACTGCATTTTTGGACTCTCTAAAGAAATCTAAACACATTTCGTGTATAATATCCTATACCTACCTATCTTTAGGTGTTTACGAAATATTGACAGTTGAAAGTCGGGCATTTTGACATTGTGATAGGCTTTAAAATTTAAACAGCACGACAGCAAAGAAAAAGGTTTGTATATTCCTGTCTTAGGTTTTCATGAGCTATCGAATGACAGTAACTTTGAATTTAACCCGCGGATAAAATTAACCGGAACTTTTAAACCTCCGGTTAAATTCAAAGTCACTGTCATTCGATAGCTTATGAAAACCTAAGATAGAGATGTACAAACCGTTTTCTTTGATCTCTTGCGGTTTAGATTTTTAAGCCTGTCAAAATGTCAAAATGCCCGACTTCAACTGTCAATATTTCGTAAACAGCTAAAGTTAGGTATAGGATATTATACACGACATGTGTTTAGATTTCACTAGAGAGTCCAAAAATGTAGTAATATACAGAGTGTTCTTTTTAAAAAAAGTATAGAGTAGGCTTTTATGTCAGAAAATTGTTAGTGCTTTGTTTTATATGTGACCTAGAAAAAAACTTGGCTACCAACCCTACATTTTGCTTTTTTGTTTACCTTGATATCTTTAAAAACAAAAAAGTTACAGCGAATCAAAATGTTATCAAGGTGCTGATGAAATCTGAAATAATCTATATATCTGGATACCGATCGACTTTTACGAAAAACAACCAGCAAAAACAATGTTTTTGAGACTTACACCTTTATTGTAGAATCCGAACTGTTTATTGTCAAACGAAATGTTTAACACTTTCTTATCGTCCACATAACGAACAACCTGGAAAATACTCCCCACCAAACCGAAAATTTCGTATTTCTAGATAGATACTAAATAAATAAGATAAGAAGATGCAAATCGTTTCGCTCTAAGTTAAACCGACCAAATTCTACAGGGGCTTAACGTTACAACAATTTCAAAGTCAAAGTTACTGTTTGAAAACAGTTGCATTTAAATGCAAGGAATGCTATTCGACATGCTACATGAAATATATCTAGAATTTTTAGAAGAATTCGAAAATCGGAAAATATGACCCGCTCTTTTGAGACCTTTTATATTGAAATATAATTCAAAAATATTGTCAAACTAAAATCAACTTGGCTAAATGATGAAATGGTTGTAAAACTAAGAAAAAATTAGAAACATGTTATTTCTATAAAATGTGTATACATATATATTTTATGAATGCTTCCATATTTTTAATTTTCGATTATTTTTGGGCTCTTTAAGTTTTGTAACGTATTCCGATACGTTTTAGTCCGTTTTGGTGTTTTTGGTTTGTTTGGGTTAGTTCAATCAGCTTTCGTTTAGTTTTAATTTATTTTAGTCATTTGAACCGGTTCCGATATATTATTATTATAATCAATTTTAATGTTTTTGGTTTGTTTTGGTTAATCGCCAAAATTGGGTCGTTCAATCAACTTTCGATTACTTTCGGTTCCGATACGTTATTACCAATTTTAGTGTTTAGGATAGTCGCCAAAATTGAATTAATCTGGGTTAGTTTAAACTTACTTCAATATTTTTAAACCATTCCGATACGTTTTAGCCAGTTTTGGTACTTTTAGCTACTTTTGGTTTGTTTTGGTTAGTCTCTCAATCAAATTTTGGTTACTTTAAATTAGTTCCAATTTATTTTAGTTATTTAAACCGGTTCCGATACGATATAACCAATTTAAATGTTTTTAATTAATTCAAGTTAGTCGCCAAAATTCGGTTAATTTTTGTTAGTTTCAACTTACTTTAATATTTTTAATCTGTTACGATACGTTTTAGCCTTTTGGGTGATTTTGGTTAGTTTTGGTTAGTCGTTCAATCGACTTTCGGTTAGCTTCCAGTTAGTTTTAATTTATTTTAGTCATTTGAACCGGTTCTGATACGTTATAAACAATTTAAATGTTTTTAATTAATTTAGGTTAGTCGCCAAAATTCGGTTAATTTGGGTTAGTTTCAACTTACTTTAATATTTTTAATCCGTTACGATACGTTTTAGCCCTTTTGGTGCTTTTGTTTACTTTTGGTTAGTCGTTCAATGGACTTTCGGTTAATTTCAGTTAATTTTAATTTATTTTAATCATTAGTTTTAATTTGTTTTAATCATTTGAACCTGCTCCGATACGTTATAACCAATTTTAAAGTTTTTAATTACTTTTGGTTAGTCGCCAAAACTCGGTTAATTTGGGTTAGTTTTAACTTACTTTAGTATTTTTAATCTGTTCCAATACGTATTAGACGGTTTTGGTGCTTTTACTTGCTTTTGGTTAGTCATTCAGTCAACTTTCGGTAACTTTCACTTAGTTCTAATTTATTTTAGTCATTTGAACCGGTACCGATACGTTATAATTATTTTAAATGTGTTTGGTTAATTTTAGTTAGTCCTAAGAATTCGGTTAGTTTCAACTTACTTTCGTTCAATCAACTTACGGTTAATTTCAGTCAGTTTTAATTTACTTTAGTCATTGGAACCGGTTCCGATACGTTATAACCAATTTTAATGTCTTTGGTTACTTGCCTATATTCGGTTAATTTGGGTTAGTTTTAATTTACTTTAATATTTTTAATCTGTTCCGATACGTTTTAGCTCGTTTTGGTGCTATTAGTTACTTTTGGTTAGTCATTCAATCAACTTTCGGGTACTTTCAGTTAGTTCCAATTTATTTTAGTTATTTGAATCGGTTCCTATACGTTATAAGCAAATTTAATGTTTTTGGTTAGTCGCTTAAATTCGTTTCGTTTTGGTTAGTTTTAACATACTTTAATTTTTGTAACCTGTTACGATACGTTTTAGCCTGTTTTGGTGCTTATGGTTACTTTTGGCTAGCTTTGGTTAGTCGTTCAATTAACTTTCGGTTAGTTTCAGTTAGTTCTAATTTATTTTAGTCATTTGAACCGATTCCGATACCTTTTGATCAAATTTAAGTTTAAATAAACAAACTAACTACATTAACTTATTTATATAACATACAAACAATAGTACCTATATTATTTTACATGGAGGAAAAGTGATACTTTTCATGGCGCGCTCGTGTTTAACAGCCGAACGGAGCGAGGCTGGTAATAGAGAGCAAGCCATGAAAAGTAACTTTTCCTCCAAATAAAATATGCTGTTTTTTCTTCAAATGTCAACAAATTAATGCAAAAACATCTCTTTTTAATCGTAATAATACTTATTTTTAAAGATAAGTGGATTCGCAAGGCGGCTTAGACCGGTGTCGGTGAATAGGCACATGTTGTTGCTATAGTAATTGTTGGGGAAAACACCCCAACACGTGTAGAAACTATCGTTTTTCACCGTCTAGTTTGGTGATAACACCCTGTATGTATGTAGAATGAATGAGCCATAATTAAACTTAAAATAGATATATTTCACCCCGGGTACAACCCAATTTGTACATTTAAATCAGCAAATGTCAAGTTCTTTAATGCCCCTTAGTCCAACCCTAGACGGACGATCCCTTAATTCGAACCTGTACAGCAGTGCTGTCAATATAAGAGATTACAATAGAGCCAACTTTCACCAGTAATGGAAAACGTTTGTAATCGTTTTAATGTCAATGTATTTTTGTCTCCGTCAGAATCAGTCTGTCAAATAAAGAAAGAAAACAGCTTCTACCCTTGTAATCTCAAATGAATTCGGCAAAGCGCCAACCCCTCCACTTGTTATTTGATCATGGCGCCAGTAGCCGCTCGAAGAAAGAAATTAAAATCAAATCAGTGCTCTGCAAACTGCAAATCTGCAAACGCTCCACGTTGCTGGGGCGGTCGTGCCACCGAGCAGCAAGTGCCTCTTCGCGCCAAAAGGTCAAATTCCTTTTTGGGCAATTTCTCTTGTATGCACAAATATTAGAGAGTATTTCGTGCACCTCAGTTATCTTTGTCCAAGGTTGGACAAATACCTCCTTTTGAGCTTTTTTAAAGCAATTCTTTGAAGTTAGAAACGATAGCATCCCCGTTCCCGTTGGAAATTGGAATATAAAATGGCGGAAGGCAGACTGATATTCCTGGTCGAATTCCTGTAAAGCAAGGCAGGTAAAGCAGTCAAAGTGGAAAGGTATGCTGTGTGAAAGTTGCTAAGTTGGAGAACGAAGTATTAAAATAAGAAAGATAAAAACTAATTTTTAAATCAAACAATCAAGACTCTTCAGTAGACATTTCCAATTTTAAGAAACCTTTTGTAATTTTAGTTTTATACTTGAACGAATGATGAGTGATTGGAAGTTTTAGTCTAAGAATTGTACATATATATTTTCTATTTAACATAAAAAACACTGTTGATTTATCTCCATTATATTTAAATGCAATTTACACCTGCATTATTAAATTATATCAATACCGAATACATGTTCCAATTTCTCTCACCACCCTATGTTATACTGTCCATTAAAAGTGGTTAATTAAAATACCACACCCTTCTTTATGGTTTTAAGCAATAATAAAAGAATTTGTGTATCCCGACCAGTAATGTAACATAAAGCTGTCAGTGGACTCTGTCAACAATCATTATATTTTTAAAATTGCGTCTTCGATTGCATTTTAATTCCGTATTGATAAGCAGTTATTGAGTAAGTTCGATTAAATAATAACCAATTTGTTCCTAAATTAGTGATTTTTAGAAATGCAGTCACAAATTGAGTGATAAATACAAATTTTAGTTTAATAACTCTTGAGTTGTTGACGCTTATTTTGTTGTTTGTTTGTATTGTATCTATGTTGCTATGACAACACTTTTACCTCCGCCGGCGGAAAAGTGAAAAGTAAAGCTCCGGCGGAGGAAAAACGAAACTTCACGGCCGCCTACACAGTCGAGTAATGACGGATTTACTGACGTTTGAAGAAAAAACAATATATACACATAACGATAGTCTATTTACCTAAACAACAAATATTTTTCAATTTTAATTCCTATAAAAATATATTGCACTCCGGCCCAGGTAAGCGCGGTATGATTGGCATCGTGTTCCAACTGCGTAGTGTGCTCGCTTCAGTGAGCTTCAGGCTCGTTTCACACATACACGGAAACGGCGCCGTTTGAACGGTGCTGTTCCATTATGTTGCCGCACACACGGCTCCGGTGCATGATACAAAGAATAACAGGTATGATATTGCGCACGCCACTATCAGCTGACTCGCTCCTGTCGACGTCACAACGAGAATTGCCGCCATTAAAATCCACCGGTTTACAAGGGGACTTTCATGATATTTTAAGCTTTGTTTATTTTGCCGTGTATTTTGTGGTGTTTTGTCAGCATTTTATGAGACTTGTGACATTTAAGTTGAATTTGGAGATTCTTTAGTGTAAAAAACTTAAAACAAATCAGGTTATTAAAACTATTTTGAACTATTAGTTAGTGTGACTTTAGTAATAGTGACTTTGTGTGGACAATAGTAACTTATTTTGTTGTTTTAAAAGCTATATGAGGTATAATAAACAATTGATTATTGAGCAAGTAATTAAGACAACATTAATTTGTAATTTTTAGCATTTTTAAGGTTAGTTATAAACTACACATATTAAAAATGCGTTGTGCTGTAGCTGGTTGTCTGAGTGACAATCAGACAAAACGTGCTGATAAATCTGTAATCTCCCAAAGACAATATTGTTGAAAAACCGTGGGTTACTGCTTGTTGCCGTAAAGACCATTTTAATACTAAAACCTCTAGAATTTGTTGAAAATGTTTCAAGTCAGAAGACCATGAAATAAATTAGCAACATGAATTGTTGCAATACGAATCCAAAAAAGGACCCAGTCTAAAGCACAATGCAGTACCTTCTCTTCATCTGCCAAAATCAAAAGATTTATCTGTAAACCAGGTAAAAAGACAGGAGAGGCTTTCGAAGAGAGAATCGAAGAAGTTTGTGGAGGATATCATTGCTCAGTGCTAGGGCAACAATGGATTTTGTGGATTACATATATAGAACATTGGATAATAATAGTATATTATTAAACGAGCAATTTATGATAGCTATTATTCACGCAGGGTGACGTTTGCGTCCCGAGCCGTAGGCGAGGGGCGCAAGTCGCCCAAGTGAATAATGGCCATAAATTGCGAATTAAATACTATACTTTGTCCACGACCATTATAATAATAATTATGGCGAGTGTATTTTTCATGATAATTTTACTTTTAACTATTGTGTTCATGTTATAGGGAAAAATGTCACTACTTGAAATTTGGCAATTTTAAACGTCAAAATTAATAAAAATATAAGATAAGAAAAACGTCAATATGTCATCATTGCCATGCATCGGGAATTGTAGTCACCTAGAATTTTTCTACTTTCAAATATATTTGGGAAGTTTATTATTAAATACTTGTGTTTTACGATATAAAGCATTTTTCATTTAATAATGCGGTTACATCATTAATGACACCAAGCGCAATGTATGTAACCTGCTGGTGGCAGTAGTAAATATTATGTAACAGCATTGTTCGATGAAAAATGCTTTATATAATGAACCTATATAGTACTTTTTCTTCCACCTTTAGTAAAATAAATTTGCAGAAAAATTATACATCGTATTATCAGCAGCTGACGTTTTCTGGTTTTCTATAACTGAAGTCAGTAATTTGTATTTTAATAAACATATTCGTGCACGTATTTCAATTTCATTTATACTGTTTTAAGTATCAAATTACGGAACCTAATATTATTATTATCTTATGTTCTTCATTATTCCAAGCCTTTTAATAATAATCTATATAGTATAGGAAAAGATTTAAAACAGTAAATTATTGTTATTTATTATATTTACAAGTAATTATTTTCAATTACAGTGTCTAAATGTTCTTGGAATTCTTTAGCCACTTCTTCTTTTTCTAATGGAGAATAAGGGAGGACACAATCATCAAAGTTTATAAAGTTTCTATGTTTGATGAAATAAATATAGTACTTTGAAACAATGTTGTTTTGTTGTGGTCCACGAAGAAGTCTGTATTTGGTAGAGACCAATTGCAGATGATGTTTAATTATATTAAACAAATTTGACGAATAGACGCCTGACCCACATTCTTCCAATAAATATGTTGGAAACTTTAATTTTTGATGGTACCTTTTAATTTCACTCGATTCTTTACAAAACTTACATGGAGGATACTTTTCAAATCGTTCCATGGTTAAATTTGACGTTTTAACACCAAAACTATTGCCAGTAATCAGAGCCATGGCGCGGCGCGGCGTTTGACATGTATTTCGTGGCCTCCCACGAATAATTATATTACCGAATTTTTCTCGTTCTTAAATTAATATTCGGAAATTTTCTTTGTACAATAATTTTTTTGAAAGAATTAATTCCTCGTTTTTTTTATTCGGAATAATTTTCAAAAATTCGCGTAGTCGGAGAATTTTCGTTAATATTTCAAACATTAAGGAGATAAGTAAAAATAAACTTCCTACATCCTCTACCAACTTTAGTGGAGTAGAATTGGTGAAGAACTATAGATTGAACTACCAGAAGCTGAGTTTTTGTTGTTTTGTGTAACTAAAGTCTGTAATTATTTTTGTTTTATTTAACGTAATATCTATGTATTCGAATTTCATGATATTGCTTCAAATTCCCTATAAGAAAATTTATTTCTACCAACTTTATTGGAGTAAAGTTATTCTAGGGCGATAGATTGAACTACTACCAGCTGATTTTTTTATCATTTTGTATAACTAAAGTGGATAATTTCGTTTTATTTAACGTCTTATTTTTTTACTACATCAAAGTTGAATAAAGCATGTCAGTGTAGAATAGAACGTTTTTATTGAACATAATATGTAGGTATTGTTTTTTAACAAAAGAATTCTAAATAAGAATGCCAAACTTACAAGGTAACAGAATATAGATAAAGTAAGATATCCATCATTATTTAGTGATATTAATAGTTACGTTAAAGCAATTTTCGAATTTTATTGAAGGCAAGGATTTAATATCAAAATTAGTGGATGAATTTTGAATATTTTCAAAAATGTGGTTGGAATAAGTAGATTCCGAGGCACTTTTTACTGAATTAGTTAGTTTCTCGGCAGTGTTCATTTTATTATTCATTGATTCATCAATGTAGCTTTCAGCAACGGTTGTACTTTTCCATCCGCCATGTCTTTTTAATGCAGTAATATCCCCACCTGCATCTACAAGAAGCGTAGCAGATGAACGTCGGAAACTGTGGCCTGAATACTTTTCTGGATTTGGTAATTTCAAAAAGGTTGCAATTTCTCTCCCCATAGCAGTAAACTTATTGATTCCTATTCTCTGAGAAGTACATTTCCCACTATGATATCTTAGGAAAAAGATATTTGATTGAGAATCCACAGGACGTGTTTGAAGATATTTTTTACAAATTGTATAAAACTTATCTGTAACCATGAATTTCCGAGGAACTTTTGTTTTCGTTTTGGGTATCATAACTAGAAATGCTGATCCAAGATCTTTCACGTCTTCGATTTTCATGGAATACATTTCATTTGCCCGGCAAGCACCCATGATTCCCATAATTAATGCAACCTGAATTAAAAAAAAATATTTTAAATAAAATGTAACTAGGTACTATGGAATTCATAATTTCTAACCTTCGTTGAAAGATATTTTGTATCGCAAGCCTCATTTATAAATTTGTTCACCTCTTCTGGTGTGAAGGTTGCAGCTTTTTTTGCTTGGAATCCTTCCGATTTTCTCTTTAATAGAGCTCGTAGTTTTGGATAAGTTTCAATATTTATTGAGTTATGGATGCTTAAGGTACTTCTCAACATGGAATAGATTGTCCATAAGGTTGAAGCTTTGTATTTGGCACATAGCTCATTAAAATATACTAATAACACGGATTCGGAAAACGAATGTATGCCTTTAGCAATCCTCCAGTCCAGAAAACTTTTATAGGCAGACATGTAATGATCCTTAGACTTTTGTGGCAGCAATCCCAGACTTGTTAATTTGGCCGCCTCTACTATCTCTGGTGGTGTACAGGGCTCATTACCAATCTCAGAACTCATTCTTTTATATAGAAGTCCTTAATATGCCACTTAATATTAATATTCACTTAAACGGAGCTATTTTACTTACTTATAATATTTGACATTTCTAAACGTCAAAATTAATTAACATAAAAGATAAGAAAAACATTCTACGCATCGGAATGTTGTGAGTGCTACGTTGGCATAGCAACATATGTAAAATAAATACAAAGAGTGATTTATCATAATTCACTGTTATCAGCTGTTATAATTCACTCTACTACAAATATGAGCATCATATTCCTTCAGCTAGGAAGCAGAATATTGATTTATTATTAAGTAGTCGTGGACAAACAATTATTTGTAACTGTTTTTGTAGATCTGCGAAAGGCTTCAGTACTGATATTTTACCCAGTGATTGTGGTGCGCCGCAGGGCTCGGTTCTGGGGCCATTAATCTTTTCACTATATGTATTTAATTTAAGGTGTGCAGGACTTATGGCGCGGTACTTTACTTTTGCTGATAATACAGCTTTCGTATACACAGGTGGGGAAGTTAATGCATTAAATAGGCTTGTAAATGATGACCTAAAGTTGGGTACATGTGAATTGATTCCCAAACTAAGAAGGGTCAAAAATAATTTGTAAATTGGTTCCCAACATTTTTGGTTGACTTGATCTTTATGTGTAAATTGCTTCCCAACATTTTTAGTTTATCTGGCCTTTACGTGTAAATTGGTTCCCGAGATTTATCTAATTAAACACGGTTTGATTTTTATAAATCAGTTTATTATACAACATAGTGTTTTACATTTAAAATACCAACTTATACAGAATAAAAACTTTCATAATTTCAATCTTTAGTAAGTAGGTAACAGCACAGCGAAAAGAAACACATTTAATAAAATGTTGTCGACTAATTTTCTTTCTTGAATAAGTTTCTATCATTTTTTCTATAAATTTTTGGCGGTTCTTGACTTTACCATTATGTATTTTAGCCGTAATATTGACGCTTTGTAATTTTACATAATTTTCAGTTTGAAATTCTTTAAGTTTTTCCAAAAAAATAAAAATGTTAGGATGTGTTTTATAAAAAGACGCATTGAAATCTTTGGGAGAAGACTCACAGGCATTTGTAGTGCGCGTAAGTTCAGCTGAGTGCTGAGCCCAAAGGTAAGGTGGAAAGAGAGAATCTTGTGTTATATAATTGTCTATTAAATAATCTGAATACTTTTACACATTTTCGTCTGTTGGTGCTATCGCAAGTAAATCACAAACAAAGCAGTCGCTAACATCATGAGGACATAAAAATGTAAGACCAAAAGTCATTCGTAGCCATCTACCAATTTCAGAATGTTCGTTTCTATATTCGGGTTTAAGGCCGTATTCTTGAATTTTTCTATACCACGATTGGGCAAGGTGAAACCGACACCCGATTATTTGTACTGAAGGAAAAATTTGCACCACTGCTTTACGGATGGCTTGCTCAAAATCAATAACAATTTTCGAAATTCTTAATGTAATACCACTATCCTTACAAATATTGACTACAATTATTCATTTATTTGGTAGCAATGAAAAAAATAATGGAATATAATGCCCGTTACAATAACCATGTAAAGTAAAATATTGGCAGAAAAACTGTGTGCAGTATTAAATGTACCATCATCTAAATAAATATGTGTCACTTTTTCCAACATTTGAATATTAGATTGACACGAAAATATCACTATCTCTTCCATTCTACCGTTACAAAGTAAAAAACTGCTAACCCCTACAAGTTTTGATGTTTGCCTGTCAAGAAAGTCAAAAGTTTCCTGTATGGATGTTTTTCGGTAAACTTGGCTGCATTTTTCTACGAGCAGTCTAGTCGTCGGACACAAGCAACGTCAGATGTAACAATTGTGGATGGCAGATTTTCTTGAAGCACTCTGCGAATAATCTTGGCAGGTTTTTCGGATAGGTCTTCTACAGCTTTTCGTTTGCAGGCAGTATAACGGTTTAACTCTCCCACAATGGCATCCTGGAAATGTTCTTGTATATGTTTTGTAATAGTTATATTATCGTCACCTTTTACCTTCGCCCAAAGTAAGGACAAATGATTTGCCCTTTCTATTTGTGCAAGTCCATCGCTTCAGGTGCTTTTGGAAACCTTATTTATAATTATTAATAACTATTAACTGTTTTCCTCGCTCACTTGAAATTATTTCGAAATTCATGACGAAAATACAACACAACTTTATAAACACAAGTGATAGGCACAGAACAAAAATTCAAACTAAAACTTCAATATCTATACAATTCCTTCACACCCTCAATACAATTATTTATTACGCCCTCAATTTGTTAAGGGGAACCAATATACCAACGACCTTTTTGGGTTTGGGAACCAATTTACCAACACCCCTAAAGTTGTATCTGAACTGGTTTTACAATAAATTAAAAATCGATACTGACAAAACAAATTTCTAATATTAACATTGTTGTTGTGATATACGTAAATATAACACTAAGTAGGTCCCAAAATAACATTTACAAAATAATGACTAATACAAAAATATAGGCCTAAATAACCCGTATGTGCAAGCATGTAAATCGCACAGTAGAGTACTGGAAAATATTAGAAATCTTATTAATTATTTTCTTTATAAATTGATAAATGTTTACATTGATCGTAAGGAGTTTTTTTAAAGAATCCTTTTTAGAGTTGGTCAGGCAAATACGAGATGTACAGTTATTTATGTATGCACCTAGAACTAATCTTTATAAAGATTCTCCATTGATAAGGCTGTGTAATAATTTTAATAGGTATTGTAGTATTGTATTTCTGTTGAATTGTTTAAAAATCAAATAAAAGGAGAAATAGATATAGGGATATGTTCCTAGTTTGTAGGTTTAGTTTTTAGTTTGATTGTATCTATTATTGGCTTTGTAAAACTTGTTGATACAAGAATAAATAAATAAATAAATTATAATGTTTTTATAAAACTAATTAAGTGGCTTCTAAATATTAGTTAGAATCTCTCCGACACAAAAGTTGTAATTAGTATGTTCGAGACCAGAGCTTAAAGCACTGATTAGGGATTTATGTATTTATTGTATTGTAATATTGAGTTGTATTAAATAAATGTTATAAAAAAGTAAATAAAAAGTTTGTCTAAAAAGCCTTGTTTTATTTTTTTGTCATTTTTAAATAAACACAATTCCGATATGAGAAGATAAATAAGTAGATCTTTCCATCTGTGAAACCAGCCGTTGTTGACCCTCGAAACGCATGCAATTGCATGCGTTTCGAGGGTCAACAACCGCTGGGCGAACTATATGTGCATTCCATATATTGAACATTATTTCTCAATTTTGATGTATATTGATTATTTATTTAGTTTATTAACAAATCAAAATAATAAAATACCTTTCAGTAACCTAAATAAACCCAAAACAGTGAAATATTAATAGCATTTTTATTCAAATGTCTAATAATGGTCAATTAAATGTAATCGATATAACAGTTCTTACGGCAACTATTTCAAATAACTCTCATTGTGACATAATGCGCGAACTCGACCGAATTGGGCACTCGGGAATATCATACCTGTTATTCTTTGTATCATGGCTCCGGTGCATGTGAAAGCACTTATTATCTCATGCGTCCCTTAGCCGTGTAAACGGCGCCGTTTGGACGGCCACCGTGTATGTGTGAAACAGACCTCAGGGAGAAAATTTGATTCCGTACCTCACTAAACGAGCCGAGTGTCGCGGCTAAGGAAGGAGAGCTAGAAGTAAGGAGAGCAATCGACAATGGCCGAAATTCGGATTTCTGATCATGGTCATACTTTTGTAATAGTTCACAAGTTTATCATAGTTGGCGCTGCGATCCCATGCGATAGGTTTTTAACACGGTGTCTTATGGAGAATATGTGATTATTTCGCGTTTTTTGTTAAAAAAACTTGTGTTAATTGTGTTTTATTACGTTTATGTGATTGACTATGAGTTTGGACAAAGTTAATCTAAGCAGAAGTTGTTTTGTACTTTGCATCATGAAACAAAAGACGTCATTTTGAGAATACAGCTGATTGTTTTTATTTCATATCAAGAAAATAATGATAAATTTTGTATCATATTCATCAATATCCTCTCTCTGTATGTTTGTGAATAATACAGTAATGATTTCTAATTGTTCTCAGATATTAATTATTAAGAATAAAATATTTTGCTCATTGCAAATGCAAATAGTATATATAGTATGCAAATGTATATAAACATTTTACCCTAATTTCTTGTTCAAAAAATAAATGATGAAAAATAATGTGAATAACAAATTTTATTAATTTTTTACACAAACGCCAAAAAATTATCTACAGAACTAAACTCGTTATATCAAGCAAAATTATTAACAGATTCTAAAAAGTATGGAAAAACACCTGATGAAAAAAATTAACCACCGGTACTTTAAGTTACAGCCTCTAAATTTGAAATGGCAACGAGCGAATTGAGCAAAATCGCTAACGATTTATGATGCTTACAATTTTTACAGATGTTGGCTGCCCATTCCAAACAGGAGGGCTTGACACATACACAAATAAAATGTTTTTCTTTTAATTTGCCGACACCGAGACCGCTCTACGATGGTTAAGGTAGAGCTTTTACACTAAAGCTGTGGTTAGGGGTTAAATAACATCAAATAATACGTTTCCAATAAAGAAAAAGTCAAAAATGTCCACTATGTCCATAAGAAACCATGTATTTTTCCTATCACATAAGACACAGACGGTACCATGTTAGCATCATCAGGAGATGATTAAAACTGTACACAGTTTTAATCATCTCCTGATGATGCTAACATGGTTAGCGAAACGCGCGTCGAGTGCAATAATTCTGATTCGGTATTGCGGATAAAACTCCGTTTTAGTGCATGTTGCCGAAGGTTCCAAACCCCAACATAGGGGATATATTTTTGTGACAACTGCAAAGGTGACGTCCTCTGTAAAAAGTCTTAGCTTCATGTTTTTTAGTTTAACTGAGTTTAATTTTGTATTATCACACCAAAAGATGTGCTTAAATTTAAAATTAGTTTTTTAAAAAATTGCACTGTATATTTTGACATTGTCAAGTCAAAGAATGTTCTTCATCCTAGGTTTAGTTTCATTTAAGTTTTCTAATATCATATCATTTATTTGTAGCTTGTAACCTTCTAATAAAATAGTGTTCAATTTTTGTCATCTCTCCATATTTTATTTTGTAAATTTTTGTTTCTTGGGCTCTCAATATACCGCCCAACAACTCGATTTCCTGTTTAATTTTTTCCTGGTAATAGGGCAAAAAGAGTCAAATGCAAATTGTCATTAATTCCTATATCTGTTACATATTTTATGGCAACAAATGCAGCAAATTATTGAATATACAGTGCAGTTTTCCGAAATTTAATCAGATGAGTGTTACTGTAAGCTAAGTCCTTTTATAAAATTGAGATATACCTACTTTAGGTGATTCCGGCTGCCCGACTCTTCCCTGAATGTAAGCGTTTCGGAGTCGCGTCAACAGCATATATGATAAACATAGCCAAAAAATAACAATGGCAAATATGCACAAGAAATACAAAAAAAAACAAACGAAAAATTATAACTGGAAAACCATTTATTAATATCAATAAAGAAAATGCAATTACGAGGAGCAAAAATGAGACATGGTTGTAGATTTTATCGAAAATAATTAACATTACCAAAAAGAAACAAGTATTTGTTTTATTTGCATTTATCTTATCAAGACATATCAAAATCCCCGTCCAATTCTTTTAATTCCTTTATTTGCTCTTCGAGACTCTGAGCATCGCAGAGGGTACTATCCAGCATATTTATATCAGTATCATTATTTGTATTTGAATCTATTTTCTTCTCCGGGCAGGAACACTCAAATTTAAATTTGTTAAATTGCTTTCTCGTTAGGAATACCATTTTAAACGGGACCTTGTGCCACCTTTCCTTCTTCTTTATATAAAACATCGAGGGGAATCCTTTGTTTGCTGGGGAATTGTTGCCGAATACTTTTCCTTTCATATGTTTCCCGCGTTGGATAAACGAGACTTTAAAATTCAGCAGATTCCCATGTTTGAATATTATATCGGTTGGTTTCACGTACAGGCACTTTTTGCTATGGTAAAAACTGGCTATGAAAAGCTGTCTTTTCTTGCTTCGTCCTGCAATGAAAGCCGGCCGGTAAAAACCGTCCGTATACTTGGCTAGAACAAATTTATTTGACGGTTTGACGGTGTAATCGAGCATTCTCTGATTTCTAATCTCTGAATCGCCCGCACCGAAAAACTCGGATTTGTACTTTTTGAAAGCTTCAATGATAGGTTGAAACCAATGACTTTCCTGCTTCGGACATGTTTGTATAGGTTCGCTTAGGACGTCACCTATTACGGATTCGAACATATTAATTTTGAACTCGATTTTGAAGAATTATAGTAATAATCATAGCAACGATACAAAAAATTTCGACATTTAAAAAGTGATGTGTACTGTCATTGTATCATGCCATTCAGACTTCTGATTTTGAACTTGACATAAAGATTCGATTGGTAAAGTTGTAATTTTAGCCTTTCGGTATGACGTCAGAAAAGTAAAAAAGACGTATTATTTTTTTAAATCCCGAATTTAAACGTTAAAAAGAGTATAATTCTGCAACGGTGAGGTCAATTTAAAAATAGGACGTTCAAATGTACAGAATACCCCTTTAAAATGCTATATCACTCGACCACTCTGTCTCATTTAGGAATTGTGGGGTGGTAGCCCGGGGGGTTAGGGGGTTGAAGGGGCGCCATCCAACTTTTCGTAAAAAACATCCCCCTCAATAAATTTGTTGAGGTGTTTCGGGGACTTTTACAAATGTGTCTATTTACACAGATAACGTGGGTGGTAAAATGAACATCCTGTATATCGCAATTTGGTTCTCATGGTGATTAATAAGGACTCAGAACTGATCCTGAGTCGTATGAGAAATGTGCCTTACAAACGCAAAGCCGCCGAATGTGCCCAATGAAAAATGTCCTAATAATGCTAACTGAAGTTTAAAATAATTGACTCTACACTTTAACATTTGATGCATTGACGGCGACTGTGGAAAATGTCAAAAAATCAGTCAATGTCACATTCAAAAAATTTCAAGTTGTTTTTATAATTTCAAATGTAAGTATTTTCATAGTAATTAATATTAAGTGCGCAAAGATAAGGTGACAGTTTAGTATACATGCATCATAGCTTTATGTATAATTTTATTCAGACAAGTCTACTTTTATTCTGAAGAAGAACCTAGAGAGCTATTTTGGTAATTGTTTACTATCCGCACACACGCCATATTTCGGGATTTTTTTATCGTAAACTATCTTAATCTATAGAAATAGGCGAGTTGAGTCGTTTTTGGATGGCGCACACCAATATTAGGTAGTTTCAAATGGTAGATCTCTTATTAAATTACCGAATTGTTTAACACGTTAACTGCCATGTGTACCATTTCTGGACACAGCTCATTTTAATTGTGCGCCATGTTTACCTTACGAGGACACATGCATTATCAGTTTCTCGGCCGTGTGTACATGATATGGCCGCACGCAGCGTTGATTTAAATGCATGCATCGTTCGGTATAGCGTGGGACTGGACTATTATTAATTTAAATTTTTTTTTAAGCACAGCAAAAAATAGAAGGTAATACAAAAAAGTTTATTTATGCTTAGTTATAAGTACATAGGTCAACTTAAACAATGGAAAAAATCCTAAATTTTTACAAAACCTAGATATAACCCAAAGAAACATGAAACTTATAAAAATTGGTAAGAAAATTGAACTTTTAAATAAAAACTTATCCTGTTATAGTATAAAAAGGAATACATCAAAAAGGTTTTTTGTGTTATTTATAAACGTGATAACTAAGATTAGGAAAGTAAATGAAGAGTGAAGGCTGTGTGCATGTACGAAATGTACTAAATGAAAACTTTTGTATTCCATGCAAAAATTTAATCCAAAAGGACGTCTAGTCAGCGTAACAGAGCGCTTTCGGCCTTAGCCATCATCAGTGTTACCTGCAAAGTGAGTAAAAGAACCACCCATTAGTGGAAATCAGCATAGGCTGTAAATTTTTTGGGTTGAACAAAGTAAAGTTGCAAATGTCAATGACCTATGGCGGAATAAAAATGAAATTGAATTTAAAGTTTGACTTTTTTGAGTTCTGAATTTATTAAGGTAAAGAATGGTAATTAAAACTGTAAATTGGAGAAAGATGAGTTTATTTTTTATGTAATTTTAAGCAGAAGGAAAAGAAAATGGTAGAAGTTTTTTCACTCACTTGTCAGTTGGAACAAAAGAACATATCCACAAGAGGCACAAACTACATCAAAACGACAACGGTCACATCAAAATTTAAAAAACACTCTACATTATAAGAAAGGTTCACATGTTAAAAAACACTCTACATTATAAGAAAGGTTCACTGATAATGGCTAAGGCCGAAAGCGCTCTGTTACGCTGACTAGACGTCCTTTTGGATAAAATTTTTGCATGGAATACAAAAGTTTTTCATTTAGTAAGATTAGGAAAGGGCAAACATAAGTAACAAAATGAAAATCTAATTTTAACATTCATTATTATTATTATTATTATTATTATGTTTGTTAACAGCAGTAAGCGGTGGTACCGATGAGACTGCTGCATGTTATTTTGTCTTTGATTTATATATTAGCACGTCAGACATATCAGTCTCTATTCTACGGTTTTTGTCACATGTAGTGGATAAATATTTTGTTCTTTGATTTGCAGTCCTGATCAAGTCTCTTCTTGAAGACGTTTTTGTTTAGAGCTTTAATTGTGTTTTCAGAAAGAGAATTTCACTTATACACTACGCGATTTGCGAGATAATTTTTCCTGATCAATGTTGAACATTTTTCCTTCTCCAGGCATATGAAGCAATTTTGCTCGCAACCCTGGCAAATATAGGTAGCTTGTTTCGTATTCTTTACAGCATAATCACGGCCTAAGACTACTTACTTAAAAAGACAAAGTCTGTCATTCATAATTTTCTAGAAAACTGCATCGTATACCACAGACTGTGACGTGCGTATTTATCAATGAAACTGTGGTACAGAAAGTGGCTAGTGGGTAAACAAACATAGGCGTAGCATTTTAATTTTTCGTAATTTTTTTCTTTCACCAAAATTCAAATCTAAATTGATTAAGCAAATCTAAAAATGGGAATTTGTGAGTCGTTTATAGAGTTCGATTCTTAAATTAAATCTGGATATTGAAATATTGGGAAATTGAGACCGAAAATTTTCAAGTTTGGAAACCAATTTTTTAGCACATAATTTAAATTTGATTGTCTTGAGTAGGTAGGAATGCTATTTAAATGTACTGAAAAGTCTTTACTAATATTTTTGAGGGATATTAAATTATAAAAGATTAAAAGTCTATAAAGTTCCTTCACCATACCTCCAATTTTTTTTGTTCAGACTGGTTGGGTATCAAAACTAGTATGAAAAAAGGTATCGACAATTTCGAACACCAAAACTCTAGCACGCGCAGCCACAGAATTGACGTATGGAGTATGGAACGTATGGAAACCGGTTTAAATGACTAAAATAAATTGGAACTAACTGAAAGTAACCGAAAGTTGTTTGAATGACTAACCAAAAGTAACAAAAAACCCAAAACGGGCTAAAACGTATAGGAACAAATTAAATTGGAAGTAAGTTAAAACTAACCCAAATAAACTGAATTTTGCCGACTAACCAAAAACATTAAAATTCCTCATGGGAACCGGTTCAAATGATTAAAATAAGTTGGAACTAACTCAAAGTAACCGAAAGTTGATTGAATGACTATAACCAAAACTAACTAAAAGAAGCAAAAAGGGGCTAAAACCTATCAGAACACATTAAAAATGTTAAAGCAAATTAAAACTAACCCAAATTAACCGAATTTTGCCGATTAACCAAAAGTAACCAAAAACGTTAACATTGCTTATAGCGTACCGGCACCGGATCAAAGGGCTCAAATATATTAAAACCAACTGATATTTATCGAACGTTGATTGAACGACTAACCCAAAACTAACCAAAAGCACCAAAAAGAGCTAAAGCGTATCGAAACAGATTAAAAATATTAAAGTAAGATGAAACTACCCCAAAATAACCGAATATTGGCGCCTAGCTAAAACGAAACAAAGACATTCAAATTGGCTATAATAACATACCGGAATCGGTTCTAAAATAAATTGGAACTAACTGAGACTAACCGAAAGTTTATTGAATGACTAACCAAAACTAACTAAAACACCAAAAACGGGCTAAAACGTATTAGAACAGATTAAAAATGTTAAAGTAAGCTAAAACTGATACAAATTAACCGAATTTTAGCGACTAACCAAAACTAACCAAAAACATTAAAATTGTTTATAACGTACCGGTTCAAATGACTAAACTATATTGAATCTAATTTAACTTTAACGAAAGTTGATTGAACGACTAACCAGCACTAACTAAAAGCGCCAAAAAGAGCTAAAACCTATCGGAACAGATTAAAAATATTAAACTAAGTTGAAACTAACCCAAATTAACCGAAATTTGACGACTAACTAAAATTAACCAAAAACTTTTAAACTCGCTTTAAATTGGTTATAATAACGTGTCGGAACCAGTCCAAATTACTAAACTAAATTGGAACTAACTGAAAGTAATCGAAAGTTGATTGAATGACTAACCAAAACTAACCAAAAGTGAATAAATGCACCAAACGGGCTAAAAGATATCAGAACAGATTAAAAATGTTAAAGTAAGTTAAAACGAACCCAAAGTAACCAAATTTTGGCGACTAACCAAAACTAACCAAAAACATTAAAATTGCAAATAAGGTACCGGAACCGGTTTAAATGACTAACCAAAAGCACCAAAACGGGCTAAAACGTACTGGAATAGGTTACAAAAATTAAAGTAAGTTAAAACCAACCAAAACGAACCGAATTTTGGAGACTAACCAAAAATCTTAAATTTATTTATAACGTATTGGAGTCGGTTCAAATGGCTAAAATAAATTTGAACTAACTGAAACTAACCGAAAGTTGTTTGAACGATTAACCGAAAATGTCTAAAAATAACCAAATGCACCAAAACGGGCTAAAACGAATCGGAACAGGTTAAAAATATTACAGTAATATTATAGCTAATTATATATTAATATATTTTCCTATCTACAAGTGGAGGGTAATATTTTAGGCCTTCATATCTGCACCTTTCTTTATTTATTTATTTTTTAATTATGATAATTTTTAATATTAATCTTAAAAATGCATTTCTTTAATTAAAAATATTATAAACACTCGTAAATATACAAAATATTTTCTTTTTTAAACTTTGCTTTTAAAAACTATTTGAATTATAACACAAATCACATTTTTGCTTTTTTATTTATCATTTTCAATGTTCCCCCGGTTGCATCTTTGCGGAGGACTGTGAATTTTTATTAATTAAAAATTAAAGATATTGCAATACACCATAATACTAAATCAAACCGTTCATTTAGGATAGTATATAGTAACATACTTTTATCGTAATAGATGTAAAATGTTTTAGCATTCATGACGTTAAAAATGTTCCAATAATTAAATGAAGTAGGACTACTGATTTCGCAATTGAAAAATCAAAATAATAATCACAGCAATAAAAAAACTCAAAAGAACAAACCAAAGCAAAGATAGAGATTAAGAAAATACTAGGTAAAATTATTTTGGAACATTTTTGACATTATACAACGCTTATTTAAACAATCTAGTTGAATAACTAATAAGTATACAAAAGTGTATTCATTTCTAAATAAGACAGCTTTTCTGAGAAGATTCAAGCTTTTTAAGTTTCATAATGTATCCTGATTTTAAAATAATTTGTTTACACGAGACCTAGCCGAAGTAGAGAAGGCAGCCACGCGGCATTGCCACTTTTATTTATATAAATTCTTCGCATGCTTGATGACAATATTTAAAACTCTAAAGTAGGTAATTACGTATGTTGTTTTGTTAACTAACGTAGATTTAAATTAGGTATTTATAGAATAACAAATGTAACATGGTTCAATAAATTTAAAATAGTAAGTGCTATTTACAAACAAAATATACCTACTTGAAAGTTAAATTCACTGATTAATAAGGAAATCTGGCAAACATGCTCTTGTACCACAATGTGTGTTAGAATGCGATCTAATTTGTGGTACATACAAAAAGTAAATAAATGTATCTTTATTATTTTATTTTATCTAATATCTCGGCCGTGCCTTTCTAAATATCTTTTGTAGCAATAACTGCATCTGCCTCTTTTTAGTTTTCCATTTTACATTTTTTCAATTGGCTTGTGTTCTCTTTGTATATTTTCTTGAATGGGCGATACTTCTCTGCATGCAAAGATTTTCTTTGAATGCTGTGACTGAAGATTTTTTATTATTTATTTGATTGAACAAACGTAAAGAATTTACCACTGAGGTACCTGTGATCAACTCAAAACACACCTTTCGGTACCATTTCATAGATTTTCGCAGTCAGTTGGAATATGACGCCATTTGGTCTGACATATCCTCAAAAGCTTTGGCATTATTATAATCAATAATACCTACAGGTTTTCTTCTAGGACCTTCTCAATGTTGTCAGTGTGTTTTGTAGTTAAAATAAGCACGTCTCTTTTATCGTGCCATTTCAAAACTACCACTCTATTTTTTTTTATTTTGTTTGGCAACTACTGCGCCCCTTTTGACTTTGGCGCTGATTACAGATTTGGGAAGTTTTTTTCTATATTTTCGCAAGGTTCCAACTAAATGCGTGGATCTATTTTATAATAATTCGGCAAGATCAATCGATGTGTACCAGTTGTCCACATACAAGGTTCGACTACTATCGAGTAAGGGTTCTATCATTTCCAAGACAACTTTTTGAGCAACTGGTTGTCCGTCAACTTTCTCTTTACCGCCATATCCCTTCACGCTGTATATATAACCTCCTTTTAAGCATATTTTAAAAAGTTTTATACCAAACTTATGCCTCTGAAAACTCTTGGCCTCTGAAAGGTATCATAGTTTCATCAATGCAAACGCTTTCCTCCGGAGTAATGCATCGTTGAAAATTGGCATTTAAAATATCAATAAGGCTTTGAAGCTTATGAAACCGATCATTTGGGGGCATTCTTCATTATTTCCGAGATGAAACATGCGTAACAGCAATTCAAAGCGATTGCGGGACATATATTTAGATATTTCATTTTTGTAAAGTGGAATTCGTCGCCAATAGTCTTTGAGTGATGGCTTTTGATCTAGTCCCATCCAAATTGAAATAGTAATAAAAATCCTTATTTCACTAGGATTAGTGTCTATCCAATATTTTAGACGTGATCCTATTCCAATTGTTTCATTTGTAATTCCCAAAAGAATCTGCTGTTCTGCATATCTGTTTGTCTCAAGCACAATCATATCGATAACATTGTCAGTAACAAATAGTTCAAAAATCCTATAGTTCATTCTTACCACTCATTTCTGCTGACAAATCAGCAGAAATGCCGACGTTGTTCGGATAATTAAATGATGCCAAATTCCCGGTCACTGGCCCCCCAATCTGAGACATCACTGTCAGAATGTAAAGTTTCTTGGCTCGTTGATTAGTTTTATTCTTATCTAAAAAAAAATATGTTTAACGCAAGGATATATATGAAGGGTCCATGTCTGAATCCGAAAAATCTGAGAAGTCCTCACTCATATCAATATCTCTAAAAGCATTTAACTCTTCTGCTGCATATTCTACTTCTGTTTCCAACTCGAGACGAGACGGGATTTTTTTGTTTCTCGTCATATTTTCACTTCAAGTGTGAAACGTGCACACTCCACCGATCTCCATATATGGATAAGCACAAAGCGATCCAAATCATACTGATTCATGCGCCTTCAGATGTAAACAAAAGAAGGTAATTCTGAGACTGCGCAGTTTCAATTAGCAGGTTATCGATCGATTCCACGTGCTTCATCACCGCATGGCCGCGAATAAGCGACAGGTCCGGATTTTAAGAACTTGGAAAAATATTTTTGCCGTTGGATATATTACCAAAAATTTAAAAGCAAGTTGATAGATGATATATTTAACACAAAAATTGCAAGCCATTGGTTTTTAAAAGAAATAGAATAGACCAACCGATAAAATATACGTTTGCTATTTTTTCCGAATCTTGCTTTGTTTTGGATACAAAAAAAAAATAAAAACTATTTCTTTCCTCGTCCCTGGGCGACACAAAAACCAATTAAAAAATGTAAAAATATGACGCTAAGTATATAATTATGTTGAAGGAATAAACCATTGATAGGTATGCAAAAAAAATACTACCAAATATTTTGGTACCTACCTAATTTTTACATTCTTTATGTGTGGCATACATTTTTTTTTGTTAAAAATATTAACTAGTTTGCCCAAAATGATTTTATGACCAAGAAAATTTGAATGATTTATACTGTAAAATCTGGTGTAACACAGGCGCAGCACTGAAACTTGTAAATTTTCAAATATATATATTTTTTAAAATCATCCCTTTGATTAAAAAATATTAAAAAATGGAAGCACCTCCTAATAAAACCCTTTTTATACGCGTTTGCCTTAAATTTTACTTTCTCTTTAAGTTAGTCTTGAATAGGTACTACTTTTAAAAGAGATTTGTAATGTTAAAGTATTTTGCATTCACACATTACATACCACAAACTGTAGGTAAGAAATACACTTTTTTTAGTTTTTTAAAATATGAATTTTTGTTGCATTGAATAGCTAAAATAACTTTGGGGCAAAGAAAGGTTTATTAAAAAAAAACATGATATAAACGTTTTATTTACATTAACTTACATTAGGTAGTAGTAGTAGTCTATTTGGAAAAAGCCAATAATACAAAATATGTAGGTAGTATGTACCAAGATACAAAATTCTTAAGACTATACACATGTCTAAATGCTCATGAAAACCTTAAAACATTTAAGAGTAGTTAGGAAGATTCCTGAGAAATTAAACTAATTATTTTTTATTACAACAGTGAAAAAAAATCGATAAGTATTTTTTTATTTCAACTAAATATGATTATTACGAGAGCTATGCCAGTTTTTAGTTTTGTTATATAGATATACTATGCATGGTGTGACGTAATAATTCATGTGTATTGTGACGTCATAAGCACATTTCAAGGCGTATCTGCCTCATTTTTCGCCTTATGAAAAAAAGAAAAAACACGTGTCCACTTAGTTTTCATGGGCTATCGAAAAATTGATGAAACTTCCTCATTGTGCCGTATACCTGTTTCTGATATTTTAATAGATTTTTTTAAAAATATTTTACAGACTGTTCTATAGGCTTTAACATTTTTTCCAATTTTACTCCCTTCTTTTATTTTTTCTTTACCTTTACAGATAGAAAAGACATACAAATTGTACTTTACGTCACTCACTACACTTTTCTGTCCTAAATTTTTAAAAGAAGGGGGTAAATATTGGAAAAAAATTAGAGCTCCCCCCACGGATCATTTCTACATTATTGAACCCATATATGTAGTATGTAAAACAATTTTTAAAAATCTTTTAAAATAGCAGAAACAAGTATGGGGAACAATTACCCATTTAAGGATCTAAAAAAAAACTGTTTAGAGCATCAAAGCTCCTCAACAAAGTAAATTAAAATCCATCCTACCTATAAGAAGACTCTTTTAATACAAAATGATAAAACTGAATAAACTCACTGCTATTTATGCATCGTGACAGTAAATAAACCCTTTTTAAGATATTATTCCCATATTTTGTATGTAATGCTGTAGTTATCCTTAAAAGAAAATTATACTTAAAATAAGAAATCCCTGGTATTCTACACTTATCTTGGCAACACCAAATCAAACACCGTTGAGTATTTTCTTTGACTTTGGCAGTTGACGTCATTGTCTTTAAATCATATTCCTTACGTCTACACCAACTTATACACTAACAAAATACACTAATAACGAACTATTATAATAATAAACTAAACTAGATGTCCAGGAGTAAATTAGTTATTTTCAACGAAAACGATAATATAAACCACTCAGACGCACGTACGTACTTCAATAAGTGAACGAAACGAAACGCTGAAACCCATTACGGGAAACACAGAAAAAAGAATTATTTCAAGCGCAAGTAACAAGCAAGGTCAGAGAAATTTGATAATATTTTTGATTACGAAACTGTAAAAGCTTTTTGACCTGATTTCGTTCTGTCGCTTCTCGGTGTTTGTGCGCATGAGTAAAATTATCCTATTTTCAGTTCTGTCCGACGCAGAACCCGGTTTTTTCCCCATGATTGGTACGATTTTTCGACGCATGCAGACGGTTTGTGCTTATCCATATATGGAGATCGGTGGCACACTCTCGTAGCGTCGACGATGAACTATGACCTAAATCGATTCAAGCTGCCACTAGTGGCTAGTTCGCGCAGGTCTAAAAAAACGTTCCCGACACGATTGTGTCAGAAGTATTATAATAGGTTTGTTCTAGCAGCGATTTCCAAACCATCCGGAGTTTGCGCATAGCGATATAAGCCACGCTTATATCGTTGTGCGCAAACTCCGGATGGTTTAAAACCGTTTGAAATCGCTGCTAGAACAAACCTATTATTTCACTCACGCGTGACCCTCCGCTCGCTACGGGTGCTCGATCAACAAGAACTAACCAAGTGCTAATCAAAACTAACCCAAGGCTAACCCAAAATTAAGAAAAAAAGATAAATTAATAAAAAACATAAACAAAACATCGATCTCTAGACACTTGTGCTACGGAGGCTTAACAAACAAAAACTAACCCATGGCATACCCAAAATGAAGAAATAAAACTTTTTACGAACAAAAAAAAGTTTTGCAACCAACGGGAATCGAACCCTAGATGCCCGGATGACAGGCAAAGACGCTGTCCATTACATCACTACACCGCTTGGGAAAACTTTGCTGAACCGCCACGACATGAGTAATTGTATATATTTAATTATATGGGTAATTGTCATAACGCAGCGCCCCCTTTAGGTGGCCTTGTATAACGTCGCGTCGCAGGCAGTATTTCGTCGCTTTTTAAGATCCTTGACACAAATAGTGCACTATTTAAAAATCGATCTCTCCTATTGGTCGATCCATCTCGTATTACAATATGTTTTCGTGATGCAATCAATTTCTATCAAGAGCTCTAGTGGTGTAGAGGTTTAGATAGCTGGGTGTCACCTGATTTTGGGTATGTCTTGGGTTAGCTTGGGTTAGCACCTGGTTAGTTTCCTTTTTTTGAGCCCCCGTAGCGAGCGAAGCGAGCGGAGGGCCATGCGGATCGACCAATAGGAAAGGCCGATTTTTATATAGCGCACTATTTGTGTAAAGGATCTTATAACGTTATTTCGTCATCGGGAACGATTTTAGACCGGCGCGACCTAGCCGCTAATCAAGCTGCCCGCAGCGGTAAATGCACGTCACATAATCGTGCCCTTGACCCCAGATGTGGTACGCATGGCGCAGGACACAAAAGTATTAAAGGTGCGCCGCGTGTACCAAAACTTGACACAGTACCTACTTCCTACTTTTCAAAAAATTAAATTCTTTTTTTTTTTATTTCTTGGTAATTTTTAGTCACTAATAAACCATTTAAAAAAAAACTTGCGTGGCCCGCAGGACCCGGTACAATTTTCTTCCAAAAGTGAGCTGGCAGTTAACGTGTTAAATACTATTTGCTACGCGCAAGCCTTACTTCGCGTAAATCTGAGTGAAATCATGTTGGTCGGTTAGTTTGGATTAGTCTCGGTTCGTTTAAACCAGGACTACAGTTGTTTTGACTTAGTTTCGGTTTGTTTAATACTCCTCTATTCAAACAACGGTTTAAGGTAGTAAGAGCTAGCGTTAAGGGTCAGTTCGGGTTACACTGGCGTGGAATCATTTCGGTTAGTTTGGCTTAGTTTCGGTTCCTTTAAGCCACTGTAGCGTTAAGGTTAGTTTCAGATACAATGGCTTGAGTATGTTATTCCTTACACTAATTATTTAATTATTTTAAGGTGTTGCTTGCTACCAAGATTTCCCAATCTAAAAGCAAGACCATACTTGGCAACATTGCACACACGAAGTTATATTTTGCACGAAAATGATTTTCTTTCGTATGAGAAAGGGCTTTTTTCGCAATTATTTTTATTTTAGTCTATTCTATTTGATATGCCCTGTTATACAAAACAAAGTGTTTTATGTTTATTTTGGTGTCGCATAAGATAGTAAACAATTAACAATCTTTAATTCAAAGCACCATAATTTCTTGAAAAACTTTCGAAACTGTGACTTTTATCGTTTTTTTTTTTATAAAAAAGCTTCATTCAGCGATTTTTCACCTTAAACTATTCTATATGAAACAGGCTATCTCTAAAAAAAATCTTGCAAAATCATTGGTTCCGATATGTCACTAGACCTGCTTTAAAATGCTATAAATCTCAAATGGATAAGTATGAGTTAGTTTGGATAAAAGGCCATTTGTGGATAATTTATTTATTTACAAAATAACACAAATATTAAGAAAAAAATAATCTTGGATTAAGGACATCAAAACAAATCCTTAATTTTGTCCAAAAACTATAAAATACTACTCGAAACCATGATATATTATTCCGACATATTTAAAAAATAAGCGCATTCTTTCTCCTCTTTTTTCTTTTAATAAAAATTTTGCTAAGTACCTATTCAATAAAGTGTTTTCCTTTTCTACTATAGCATGGTTTCCACATACGTTCAATTTTTTGAGTGTTCACGTTTCCATCTTTTGGGTCCACAAAGTTTAAAGAGTGATTTATTTTAAAATGCTTATTCCTCTCAAGTACGAAACTACCCTATGCCTCTCAGCAAACGGATTGTCGTTCATGGCTGGAGGCTGGAGCCATTCTTTAATTACCTTTAAGTAGGTTGACGTTGACGAGCGTCTATTTTCTACTGAGACTAGAAATATTTAGTCTTTTTTATGTTCGCCACATACAAAGGGAAAATCCTATACCACTCACAGAGACTAAACTATTTGTGCCACTCTTAGGAAGGATTTCTTAACTTGTCAATGTTTTTTTAAGTGACACGCCCAAAAACATGAATTTTTAAGGCTCAAAAAACATGATTCTCAACAAAATATATTTGTGCATTTTAATCCACTTGTTACAAAGACGATGACATTAGGAAGATAAGCAAAATGACTAAGCAATTTTGTAAAAAAAACTTAATTAAAGGTTAACGACAAACAAACTAAACTAATAATTCTATAAAAAGAAACAAATACTTTTCAGTTTATAAAGCTAATATAAAGTAACAAAACCGAAAACAAAACTAATATAAGCTATACTTAATCAGGCAAAACTTTACCCTATGTATCTTTTTGTCAGCAAAATTGTCAAAACTAATACTCCTGATGTAACGAACGCCGATTTACCCTATTCCATTTACTTACTTTAGATTCGGCCTCTTCTTCACCTCCTGTTCATTATCTATAACCGTGATCGCAGTACCAGTGTGTTGACACCCTAATTTCGACGGAAAATACTTTCCTTATGCACCTGGGCAACCACCCATAGTTTCCATGAACTTGGAACCCACTTTATGCCTCTTACCAGTATGTATTTCTTCACTCAGTTATATGTATTATATTTTATTATATTTTAAATGTATGTAGGCCACCTTAGATTTGTTGTTAAATTACTAAACCAGCAATTTTTTTTATCTATTAATTAAAATGCATTTACGCACACAGCAATTTCGTTTTAATTAAATAAACCAACAAATGTAATCTACTAATGATTAAAATGAATTGTACGCCGCATCAGTTTCGATTTAATTAAATAAATCAACAATTGTATTCTAATAATGATTAGGTGGAAAACACACATTTTGAAAGGGCGCATTATCTTCAATAAAAAAAACGGTTATATTTATTCTCTTAATATCTTTTTAAATTGTCCTCGTATCTACAGGACGCCAAATAATCAATATTTGTACCGCAGAATAAATATACCATTTAGGCCGGCTATTATTATTATTATTGCAAGAAGAATTTCTTTCAGTGTATTAGCCTTCCTAGAATTTCCAATCTTTTACTGGCAGCATTGTACGTTAAATAGAGCCAGTCAAGCAATTTTTAATTACCACTAAAATTAGTCGATTAACAAGATTGCCTGCAGGGATTAAATTGCATACTTACAAAACATACCAACCGATCGCCTCTCCGTATCACAATCACACATTTTGTAGCGTTGTGTCTCGTGTTACACGTTCGCGTGGCAAGTTCACCAGCTTACTCTCCAAGTACAGTTTTCTAATAACCATTTCTGGTTTGCCTACCTCCCCTTTGGTCTTAGGCACAAAAAAGTTTAACTTCAGTAAACTGTTTATGATTTAGAACTCCCTGTATAACAGAAATATTGGTCAATATGGGTTCTCGCCTAAGACGACTTACTTTTATTTTATCTAATGTTCTCGCCACCACAAATTAATATTCCATAAAAAAGCGTATTTTAGATAGTTTTGTGCCACAAAACTATCTAAAATACGTCCATATAGTAAACTATTACCGATTTTTTTCACTTTTCTTCTATTCTAATGTTTGATAAGGATAAATGAAACATCGCGATTGTACAGGTTGTAATCACTTCTTCCATCATATCAATAAATAGGCAAAATTGTAAATCTGCATAGAAAACGTGAATAACATCCTGATACATTGTGTACGGTATATGTATATAATCTTGTTTACAGGGTTGATACAAAACTTAAATAAGAAATTTTACATGTTTTTAGCCAAAGGTAAGTTTTTGTTTTTGCAATGAATCTGAAATTTTCTAATATAATTAATATTAAATAAATACCGATTTTTAGAATGTTAATAGAGGAAGACCCGAAAGAAATCAAGCTTCATGAATGGAACATTTTACCGAAGAATGCAAGCCCAGTTTGTACACCCGAGCCGATACTTCCTGAAACCCAAAAGAAAAAGAGTTATTTAGCACCGATAACATGGACCGTAGGCGATATTTCTAAAGCTGGCTCTTTGTTAACGGTACCCGCTTTGCCTGTCAATTTCGATGACGAACAGGAGATGAGGCGGGTTTATTCCCTTATTTATGACGTTTTTCGATGTAAGTAACTGAATAGCATATTATTTGTCCTCGATAATTTCTGATAATCTTTATGAATATCTAGCTAGCTCAGTGATTTTATCTTCTATGCCGATTGTATTGCCTAGCTGTAATATAAAATCAATGTAATAGCCTTTGGAAATCATCTTCATATTCAGATATCATGACAGCGTCATCCGCATAAAACAGAATTATTATTTTTCTTTTAGCCATCACCTGCCATCTAATCTTCTGCAATTATCCTATATATAATAAGAAAGCGTGGATATAGAAAGTTTCCTCATCTAAGCACTTCAAACAATATCTACGAGAAGCTTTTGAACTGTCCGACCGGCTCAAAATCATTTTGGGGATTTGCAAAGGCCATTAGGAAAAACTTTTCATCTTCAAGTTTTCCACCACTATTGTGCGAAGACAATTCCGTTGCAGTGACTTCAAAGGAAATATCAGACTTGTTTGCCTCAATATTTGCACGAAATTCGACTTTTGATGCACAAGGAAAGACTCCACCAACGTTGCTTAGGATCACCAAAACAATGCCAGAAATCGTTTTCAAACAAAAAAAGATAAGAGGATTACTTCCTCGTCTTGACTCCTCAAAGGCCCCTGGACTAGATGGAATTCTTTCCCATTGTTCTCAAACAGCGCACACTGGAGCTGAAACCTATTCGAACCAAACTATATACCTTATGCTATAATAGAGGTATTTTCCCAGCCCTCTGGAAGCGCGCTACCGTCCAATATCTTTAACCCCAGTAATGGCCAAGGTAATGGAAAAAGTCATTAACACCGAAATCCTTAAATATCTTGAACAGAACAACATAATATCTGATAGGCAATATGGATTTAGAGCGAAGCGCTCAACAGGAGATTTGATGTCCTATGTAACACACATCTGGAATTCAACCCTAGAAAAACACGAAGCCTCCCGAGTCGTTGCTCTTGACATCTCCAAAATCTCCACCCAACCGGGTGTGGCACCAATCACTCCTGGACAAACTCTCAGCGTATGGCTTTTTACCGGCTCTACATACATTATTGTGTAGTTTTTTTTGGATAAAAGGAGTCGCTATCGATGGTGTCTCGTCCGAGGCATTTGCCATCAAAGCTGGTGTTCCGCAAGGTTCGGTTTTGTCTCCAACTTTGTTCCTGCTGCACATAAATGACCTACTTAAGCTTACTAAAAACCCGATTTACAGCTATGCAGACAATAGCAGTCTTCTATCATCCTTTTCTTCTGACAAACCATTATCATCGGCAACTCTGGGACAACTAAGAAGACAACAGGCTGACTCAATCAATCGAGACTTAAACACAACTGTTGAATGGGGATCCAACAATCTTGTAACCTTCAAGGAGAAAAAAGCTGCTGTGTTCGCCCGGAGAAAAACTAAGGGAAACTACCTTGACATCATCATGGAGGGGGAAATCCGTTCGCCATCCTCCAATCTTTCGCTGCTTGGAATAACCGCAAGCAGTGCGTACCTATGAACTGGCTGAACTTTTCCGTGCCAAAAAACACTTCAGCTCCCCTCAGCTGCTTACACTCTATAAAGCGCAAATCAGACCTACTCTGGAGTATTTGCTCTCACATTTGGAGTTCTGCTCCCAAACATACTTTGGTGCTCTTGGACTCCATCCAGAACCGAGCTAAAGACGAAACACTAACTCGTTCCCTTCACACCTTGGAACATAGGCTGATCGTGGGTGATCTCTCCCTTTTTACCGATATTATCACGGGAGGTGTTCGACCGAACTGACAACTCTGATTCCCTCCAGTACCAGCTTTGTTCGTTCCACACGACAAGCTAGAAGCTCTTATCCATATGCTCTTCAACAGAGCACACCCAGAACCAGCCTCTACCAAAATTCTTTCTTCTGGCGTGTGACGAGCATCTGGAACTCCTTACCAACCGAATTGCTCCCTGTTGGCTACAGTCTAAACATCTTTAAGAAAAGAGTCAATCGGTATCTTTTCTCCTCGCCGTTTCCTACTTTCAGTGCCCATTAGGGTATTATAGGCAACGCCTTTGCAAGTGGACTGATATAATTGTCAAACTTATATCGATGATATAAGTTTGACAATCGAATGCCTAGGTCAGGACTATAAAGTTGACTCTGCATAATGAGAGGCCTCAAGATCTATGGATAGAAGATACAGAGAGGCACAGAGGTTGAATACTTGAGAAGCATCCTTGAGTACGAGACCACAACTAAAACTAAAACTAGGGCTCTCCCTATGGGGATGCAGAAGGTTGGTAGGAAAGACTTGGGAGCTAAAACCTTAAGTAATGCAGATGCTCCTGGAACTTCATCGGCTGCATCTGGTAGAAGAATGAAAGGCTTTACTGGCGTCATACAGGTTAAAACGGCAGAGGGGAAACCCAAACGACACACTGGGAGCTTCTTAAAAGGGCGAGGGAATACATCTTAAACATACGCTTGGTTCCAACAAAACTTTCATGATTATAATTCCGGAAATAGAAGGAAGTGAGAGAAGCAAGAATTAAAAAAATAGACTGATGGGTCAAAGAACAGGATCAGTACAAGAACGGAGTGTATGACTCAATAACCGGGGAGGCTCCATTCTCTCATACCCTGCGTGGGTAGCGTAATTCCACATTGAGCTAATATCAGTTAGGGTGAGGGTACATAAATAGACATATCCTTATGCCTACTGACGGCATTAAAGCACTAGAAAAAAATTTGTGTGAATCACACACCAGAAGTGAAACTTTATCCGCACAAATGAGGAAGGGAGGATAGCCTACAAGCCTGCACAATATATTAAGAACGCGCGCACTGCACGCTTCTCGGCAAGCTTTAAACTAAATTATATCGGACGGAGGCCTCTCTCACGTTGGTATGTAGCTCGGGCTCATAGTTTCGCTAGCTTCGGGTTCTATCCAAGCAAGCAACTTTTATCAAATATAATTTTATTCTTTAGTCGGTCGGCTTGGGGTTAATGGTGGGTGACAAAAAATCTTTAATTATTATTTCTTATACGTAGAAAAACTACCCTTAATGACATAAAGGAGTATTTTCAAACCCTTGAAAGCCTGGGAAAACATAACAGGATAACAAATTGGATGAGTGGACACCAAGGAAATCAGGAGATGCAGCCGCTGAGAGTCTTGCAAAAAGGGAAGTAAAAGATATTTCGAATGATACTGAACCCACATGTGGGGTCTCGTATAAAACCGCACGGGCAGCCATACGGGATCGAGTAGCTAACACCAGCAATTCCGGACGAAACTTCCAGGAATGAGACAAACGCGTTTTTTTTATTACAGGTCCAATTAAGCAGAAAGAATCTTAGAATGGCCACAGAACTCCTTACATGACACTGTCGCCTAAAAGCACCTCAATATCTTGAACCCAGAATATCTCTCTCCGGGCGTGTGGAAAAGCGGGTGTTATATAGAGTATAATATAAAATAATTTATATTTATTTTTAATTCGCGTTTGAAATTATTGTAGTTGAATTTATGCATGAAAAGTAGGTAATTAATTCGGTCTCGCGAGTATCAACAAATCGAATTACTGACAATCTTGTCTAAGTAACTACGATTGAACACTTTTCTGCGATAAAATTACCCAGTTATAACTTCTCATATTTTGTATGATGATACCAAAACCAGTGTCTCATAATAATAATTTTTTATATTTCAGATAAAAACGTATTGACTCAAGCCTTAACTGATGTGTCGTTTTTTCAAATACATGTGAAGGTAAGTTCCTGTTCATAAATCATACATATTTTTTAGAAAGGTGAGTATCATCTATCTTCTCTTATAAAGGTGAAGCTTTATTTAACAGGCTTTTTTAAGGGTTGCATTAAATTAAATCGAGTATAAATAGAAAGTCAAAAAACAAACTTAATAATAATATTTACTTTTTGCCTTCTTTCGTCTCCTCCTATTTCTGGAAATGTTGTGTCGCTTTATTTTAGTATTTTCAAGTTTCTTGGGTTTTTCAGCTTGGCTAGGGTTGGTTTTAAATAGAACTTGTGCAATTTAAACCCTGGAGCGAAAATCAGAGATATTGCAAATTTCAATAAGATTCTGGTGGAGAAAAAGGGTCTCACAAATGTTAGGGTGAGCAGATGACTGATGGATATATTTTCAGTTGAGAACATATTTTTCCAAATGCAGAGTCTATAAAACGAACATGATCTAAGAAATGCGCAATACAATCTATACAAATTATAGAATAAAATCTTTTATAAGACTGGTCTCATTTATCGAGTTGATTAATGGCCACGAAATATTTCTTAGTTATAAGCACCGACCTGGCAGCTGGTTTATTATCTAATTTAAGTTAGTAAACAAAAGAAATCATACACTAACAAGAATTAACAGCTTCAAAGCTTGGACATAACCGTTTAAAATGTAAAATTTGCCTTCTGGCTTGTGGTATAAATCTGAGATGAAACGAGAAGAAAAAATCACAAAAATGATACTGGTATGACATGAATTCGAATATTACCAATTATTTTAAAGAAACAGCCCAAGTAGTTCCTTCTATGTCATGAAAAATGAGCCAACTCCAAAAGGTACCAAGATACCCTGAAAGTACCAGTACCGTTTAAAAAAACTGTCGCCCAGGGCCTGACAAACACCCCACAAGTCCGTGACAAGGTGCGGAGTAAAAATCCGAGCGTCGTGAAACTGCCAAAACAAAATGGGAAAAAAATCTCACCGAATTTTGAATTAAATAGATAATTCTATTTAACAAAATCTAAACACCATAATTTTATGTACTAATGACCTCAAAACTTTCAAGGCATTCCTCCAGTAATAGATAAATACATCTGGCAACGGGCGCTGGAGTAACCCAAACTAATTGAAACTAAAAACCGCAATGCACAGGAAAAGTACAAAAAGAAATCGAGTTACCACCTGGTTGACTACAATCAATTCTTTAGAACAAAGGTTTTGTCAGCCACACATGACAGTTACTTCTGTTTTTTTATAAAAACTAAAAGATGTTGGTTTGGTAATAATTTTGGCCAATGGCAAAGATTTGGAAACAATTTTAGGCATTCATTTGTATAGGAGTGGATAAGCAATAAATAGACCAAACATGGCAAATTTACGACCGCGAAATGTAAACAAAACGATTCCTATTTTGCCTTGCGCATTAGAGAATTAGTGGGCGCCATCTGTTGCAGTGTGAAGGTCATTAGGCAGGCCCGGACTCCATTTGAAGTCGTACTTTTGTGATTATGAACGAACGTAATTATTTCACCAAATATTCGGTAGAGTACCTAATCTTGCGAATTGTGAAATGGACCAGTTAGCATAGTGTAACAAACAATAAGGTATAAATAAGTAATACTTATAATAATTATACTTACTTGAAATAGGAAATCCCGGGTATTTTGCCTCTACTGCTACAAAACACAACCATACATTTTCGGGATTCTATTTTGGTAGCATCGCCTATTGTTTATGTGCGTATTGTTCAATTAAAACCAAAATCAAAATAGGGTACGCATAAAGCACAAACGTGAACCACTAAACTAAAACTAATTAAGCAACTACAAACACTAGGTCCAAAAAAATCAATAACAAGTAAAGTATTCGAATTATCAACACAAAACGCCGCGCTGTCAAAACGAAAATACGTCAAAGACAAAAGCCACGTTCGCTGAGACGGCAAGTGTTTAAGTGCGCATGACGAAACGGGATCTTCTTTGTTTACGTTTTTCGATTTTGCGTCGATTTTGTCATGCGCAGAAACCCGTTTTTTCGCCCATAGGTTGCCACTTTTTAATAGTGCAACATACGGCTATTGCTTATCCATTCCTATACAAATCAATGATTTTAGGAGATGCAAGATCATCGGATATAAACAGACTGGACCTTTGTGATAATATATTAGAGGTGTTGTCTCTATTAGAAAAAGAGTTACTACCTTTGCCAGCTTTGAAATTGGTTATAAAATAAATTTTGCTCTAAACCTAAGCCTTGTTCTAAAAATGTTACTACCTTTTCCAATAAGTGTTGCATCCGGGCAGCGTAGTTTTTTTAATCTAAAAATAATTAAGAATTATTTGTGAACAACCACATCCCAAACAAGATTGTCATACCTCGTTACATTAGGAACTGAGCATGAACTCAGTAACAGTTTAGATCTTTCTGAATGAATCATTTTCTGAACTAAAGATTTGTAAATAAATTGTCTGAATTATACTATTATTAAATGTTTTATTAAATAAAGTATTTTTTCTCCGAACCATCAGCCGCGGCAGTCAATTTACTACTTTGCGGCCAAGTAAAACAAATAACTATTTTCTACTACTAACCGTCGACTCACTGGTTATTAACTGATTTTGAAAGCAGGCAATTTGATATTAATTTTGAAAATTAGTGTTAAGGGTCATTTGAATAGGATTTGAGTGACAGGAATCTATAGACGGCAACCAGATATTCGTTATGCATAAAACTAAAATTAATAACTTAACAACTACTGCAACATTTTGTAAATGCTTTAGTAGTGGAAAAACATTACCCCGGTTTGGAAACCTATTTTTGTCAGCACGTCTTAAATCCCAAATCTCAAGGTATTTCGCACGTCGTGATTTAAAATCAACGTTCGGACAATAATACCTTGGTTAATAACATATTATTAAGTGAATTGTCCCAATTACTAAGTTACACTGCTGTTAGTTTCATAGGAGCGCAATTTTTAACTCTTTCAAGGAGCGGTACAATGGCTAAATTCGGCAACTGAACATCATGTTTGTTCAGAGCAGGTATAATGTTTCGCAATAATTACTTACGAGTTTCGCAATAATTACTTACGAGTGGACGTTAGTGTGTAACAAAAGCAATCATAAAATTAAATACAGGCAGCGTATTCGTATAAAAAGGGCATCTAGCATAATAATTGTAATATATTAATAACCTAGTGGAACGTTAATAAATTCCGCTTCATTCCTTACACAATATAACAGGATATGATTCGCATTTTCCATTTTCCTTGCTATTTTTCCATTTTAAAACTCTGATCAAACATATGATTAAACGATGTACTTTCGTGTCGCTCTATTTTAGTAATACTTTAAATTCATACTTTAACGTCAGAATTGTATTGCCTCTGTAAAATTGGTTTTGGCATTTTAATTTATCACGGTGTTATGCTAAGCACGCGATAACTTGAATTGAAATAATGATTTTTAGCAAATCAAAGAAACATGTTTGATATAAAATATACAGCAGAACAATAGGGTTGCGTTTTTAGATTAAAGCAGTAATTAGTTTTAAAAACCACCATAAAATTGACACCGGGGGAATATTGAGGCTGTGAGTGGCTTAGTACGCAAATAACTATTTGACAACCTGGTCTTTTACTTATCTTAGGGAAACGAATGGTATTAAACTAAACCTTAATAGCAACTAAATGTTGGTTTTATGCAGTGGCGGATTCAGGATTTTTTTCAGGGGGGGGCGCAGGTTTGCGCTCCACTCTCCACCACAAAATTTGGGGGTGCCACGCCCAAATTTTTACCCAAAAGGTTTTAAAAAATCACGCCTCGGTCAAAATTTTACACATATGAGACAAGAATGCTGCACAATTGCAGTCATTTATTATATTCATTATTATATACTAAAAAGATAAATTTGTCATGTGAGTAACCACAGATCGAGGAACTAGATCTGGGTGCGTAACCTTTATGAGTTTTAAGACAAATACTAAATAAATTAAACATTAAATAAAACAATACGTACAAACAAATTTATCGTAAACGCTTGAACATATAAAATAGTTAATTTTCAATCATATTGCAATATTTCTTCTTAGAAAACCTATCTAGGATAGATTCTAGATCCAACTTCATTGATCGATATATTATGTATAAAAGTGCTACGCCATTTAGTCTATCTTCAGCTATACTAGATCGCAGTAGCAACAGAAATAGGAAGAAAAAAAATTATTTTTATGTCATACAAATACATTATTGTATTTTATACCTTAGATACTATTTACATAATGGATTACTTTATGCCCGTGCGGGCATAAAGTCCACTTTATGGCCCGTGCGATCATAAAGTACACTTTATGGACTCAAATAATTGAATTGAATTCGCATTTTTTTAAATATTTACATATTGTGAATGCAATACCGAACTAGTATGACATAAAAGTTTGTATGCACCACGGGTATTAATAGATGTGTACGCCCTCGGGCGACTTATAAACCCTCTGGCCAGAGGTCCTCGGGTTTGTAAGATTGTCGCCCTCAGGGCATAAATATCTACTTAATACCCTTGGTACATAAATAACTATTAGCGCATTATAGATGTCTGGAAAGTCACTTTTATTACACATTTGTGAAGCTGTTACTATTTGTAGTTTCGTGTTTAAACAATGTAAATTCCCCGATTAATACTGTATGCAAAGGATCGTTTCAAGCAGCGCTAAATGTTTCTATAATTTTTGACACATCTGATATTTTCTCTGGGTGGTATTTTTCAAAAGTTGTTGGAATACATCCATTTAAGAAAAAAACGCTCATTAAACGCTCTGAAAACCTTTCTTTAGCATCAGTTAGGACAAAATCTGGTAAAAAAATTACTCTTTCCAATAGTTTTCTGATAACATATCTCTGTGTGTTTGTCATGAGGCAAGCCGGGGTATTTTCATCTCAAATATATCTGCTAATGAATATATTGTCAAAACAAATTCACAGTCACAAACAGAATTTACAAGAATACCTGCTCTACTAGAAGAAGTACTATAATCCCATTCCGATGTGTCTTTCAAAGCTTTTACTATAAGAGGCAAGTCCGTCTGAAATTGTAAGATAGAGATAGAGCCATGCCTCTCTATCCATCTTGTCTGACAGGGCTTATTAATTTACGTTTTAGATATTTTTTTAAAACAAAATTTCTTTTGGAAGAAGCTTGAAAAAAGTTACGATTTCTTGAATAATACCCGTTTTATGTTTAACACTTCTTAATGTAAGAGTTCGATAGAGAAATGTTAAGAGCGTGATTAAAGCAAGGAAAAATAATAGCATAGCAGGATAGGAATTAAAGGACAGTATGATTGTATTTTTACTGTATAAGCAATGACAGGTATCAACAAAGCTGTATAATTGGATTTAATTGAAACCGCTTAAATTAGAATATATCTAGACAGAGAGTTATTGTTATTTTTTTCTAAAGTCGCCGGCATAAAACAATTTTAATTTTAATAAACTTTTAACATTCAGGGAGGGAACACCCCCGCGCCCCTCTTCTGGATCTGCCACTGGTTTTATGGAATAAATAACAAACAGTGGGTTTGGCTTTTAAATAAAATTTATATTATTCTCTGACAAACTCACAAGGATGATTCCAGTGACCCCTTTTTGTGGCAGTTATAAAATCTCAATTTTTTGCCATAGATATTTCGATCGGTGTGAGTAAAGTAGAAAAATGTGTACTTAAATCAGATCGATCAATGATGTGATCTGAGGCACCAGAATCCAAAATGCAATCCTATTTTTGATTTCCCTTATGTTTTGTTGAACCCAATACCGTAAAATGTTGTATCACCATATAGTTTAAAACTTAATCGTATTTTTCTTATAGCCAATTGAGGCGCTAAACTTTTTCGCTCATATACAATGTTCAAATTTCGCAAAATGTATTTTTCATCTGCGTTCATCTTTTGCAAACCCGAGGAATGAGTCTGACATTTTTTTTTTAATGTCAGTGGCGCATGCACTATAGGGAGATCCTATGGCGCTCGACGAGCGGTGTGTGTGCGAAGATGTTGATTGACATGGTTCTTGAATAGGTTGTAGGTTGTAATTAGGGGGAAACAAATGTCCTGACAGTGCGCTAGACAAAGGAGTTCTCGTAAAGCGATGTTTTAGGTGTTTCCTGTTGTACGACGAACTGGTGCGCTCCCGCCGTCTGTCGTTACCGTCTGACAAGCGCTATACCAGGGGCGGGATGAGGCGGGCAAAATCCTGGGAACATCTACGGTGAAAGAATCTGTAAAATAGTGAAAGTATCTGTAAAATAGGGACATCTCGGCCATACGTCTGCGGTGTTCCAGACTATCCAGATGTCGGGTCAACTCCGAGTCGCCGACGAGACGCACGGCTCTCTTATGAATGTCATCCAGCAGCTTTAGGGTGTGCTTTGGTGCGGCACCCCAGATGTGTGAGCAACATTCTAAGCACGGTCTTATTTGCGCTTTGTAGAGCAATAGCAACTGCTGCGGTGTAGGTATACAGTTTTTTGTTGCGAAATAGCGCACCAAGCTTCTGGGAGGCTGATTTTGCGATGTTAGCAACGTGGATATGCCAGGAAATATTGCTGTTGACCGGGACACCCAGTAGTCCGATTGACGAGGATGAAGGAATGAATGGTCGATCCTGCCATAATGATGTCAGGGCCCGCCGTATGGTAAACGTGGCTGTTTGGGTCTTTGCTGCATTGAACTGGACCAAATTTCTGTCACCCCAAGTTTCTCCAGGTCTTGATTAATTGCTGTAATCTGCTCCTGTTTGCGGTGATAAGTCTCAGTCGCTGGTAAAGGTTTTTCTGATCTAAATTGGGAGACTAGGGTATTGTCATCTGCAAAACTGTAACGCTCCACTAGAACACTTTCTGCAATGCGTTCTAATTTACGCCACTCATGGGTTACCGATTCAGGTGGTTCAAAGTTCAAAGGCAAAGTCGAAAAGTACTTTTATTGACAAAGCAGGTTATTTGCTAAAATGATCCCTCACTTACATAAAATAAATAGTATGTTTATAATATAAATGTAACACAACGTTCAAAAAAATCAGTAAAATCTAAAACCTAAAGCAGAGACAAAGCAACAAATAACGTTTAATATATTACACATGTGAAAATAAACAAAAATACGACAAAACAGCACACATATCAAGAAAATGTGTCAGCATACTCACTCAAGTTGTAGTACACTTTCCTAACAAGCAATGCCTTAAGAGACCAACTCATACATTTTAAATCACTAACAGTCCAAATCTGAATAGGCCAGTGCCAAGTGGTACTTTCTGCCTTCATAAATCGAAGAATTTTTGGTTAATGTTCTTGTTGATATTGGCAAGGGCAAGTCGGGGCGAATGATGCCAAGGGGCACGACCCCGAATTCTAGAATAAACAAAGCGGTAAAAGTAAGAATTCTCTGAGGCAGAAAGAGCGTTCGGCAAGATTCTCTCTGATTCGCATTTGCTGTGAAGCGGACAGCCTTTTGAAGAACGAACCAACCCAAACTAACACAGTAAAATGGAATTCTATATCTCAAGTGTTCAAAAAGCGCAAAATAGAATGTCCGTGCCATTACTGGGCCAAGTTCTACCCGCGACCTTCTAATTGCTAAACATCCCGACGAAAGCCTCCCTCCCGCTTAGCTTCAAAAATGTAATCTGCAAGTTCACCGTCAATCAAAACACCCAGGAGCTTAGTAACCGCCGCGCCCGCCTCCCGAAGAGGATCGTCCACCAACTGCAAGCCGTGCATATTACACTTAAACCCTACAATGAAGTTTTCGTAATATTAAAAGAAAGACGGTTGGCATCGCACCACTCTTTAATCTTTCAATTAGTAACTCTTTCCCTAAATTGTTCAGTATCCTCACTGTGCCACACAATAGAGGTGTCGTCAGCAAATAGAGGGTAAGTTTCCTGAAATTTTAACTTGGATAAGGTCTTTTACATATATCAAGAAGAGAATGAGTCCCAAGTGCGAAACCCCGCACTCAGTCCCCATAGCCGCTGACCGCACACCAGACACAATTACTGACTGATTGCGACCATCTAGATAGGAGGCAATCCATGCAAGAGTCGAACCCTTAAACCTATTCCTTTCGAGTTTTGACAGCAGTATTCCGTAGTCCACGCAGTCAAATGCCTTCGACAGATCACAAAGCATTGCTGTCGCCACCTTTCCCCTATTGAAGATGGCACCATGGGTAGGTACCCTTTGAGTCTTGAAATCCAAATTGGTTGTTTGTTGGTTATGTGTCTCGAAGTACTTCCACAAATTATTTGCAATTTTCTCAACAACTTCTGATAGGATAGGCCACAGGGATATAGGACGAAAGTTAGAGATTGCCGATTTAAGGCATGACGGAAATACACCATTAGATTAGGCGTCATTGATAGTTGCAGCCAGGACATCCAGAGCGCAGTCAGGCAACCGCAAAAGGACATTCGGCGATATTTCATCATCACCAGAGGATTTTCTATTTCTTATGATGATCTGTACCTTTTTAACCTCATGGATCTGAGTGGTGAAAAGGCAAAACGAGCCATGCATGCAAAAACCATCCAGAAACGAGGTAGGATCAACAGCCGTCAACAAATTTCGGGTCAAACTACCAGCTATGCTGCAGTAGTATTTATTCAATCCATCTGGGTCAATAATAATCTCTTGACAGCCATGGCCAGATCTGTTGCACAACTCACCAACAATTGACCAGCTGCCTATTCCAAGCGGACAAGAGTCTCTCACTATAATAGAGTGTTTTTGCAGCATTAATCACCTTCTGGTATATACTGCGGAACCTATTGCAGTAGGAGATAAAGTCTACATTATCACAATAGTATATTATTTTATATGGAGGAAAAGTAATACTTTTCATGGCGCGCTCGTGTTTAACAGCCGAACGGAGTGAGGCTGGTAATAGAGAGCAAGCCATGAAAAGTAACTTTTCCTCCAAATAAAATATGCTGTTTTTTCTTCAAATATCGACAAATTAATGCAAAAACGTCGCTTTTTAATAGTAATAATAATTATTTTTAAAGATAAGTTGGTTCGCAAGGCGGCTTAGACCGGTGCGGTGTCGGTGAATAGGCTCAGTTTGTTGCTATAATAATGTCATATAAAGCTGTCAGTGGACACTGTCAACAATAATTATTTTTTTAAAATTGCGTTTTCGATTGCGTTTTAATTCCGTATTGATAAGCAGTTATTGAGTAAGTTCGATTAAATAATAACCAATTTGTTCCTAAATTAGTGATTTTTAGAAATGCAGTCACAAATTGAGTGATAAACACAAATTTTAGTTTAATAACTCTTGAGTTGTTGACGCTTATTTTGATGTTTGTTTGTATTGTATCTATGTTGATATGACAACACTTTTACCTCCGCCGGCGGAAAAGTGAAAAGTAAAGCTCCGGCGGAGGAAAAGCGAAACTTCACTGCCGCCTACACAGTCGAGTAATGATGGATTTACTGACGTTTGAAGAAAAAATTTATTTAAATAGTTGTGTGAGCTAAGGTTAGCTGCGGATAATTTAAGGCGCATTGTAGCCCATGGTTTACGCTTCCAGTGTTATGATTTAATCGACCCCATGAGGGAAGACCTTTTAAAACTATCAAGCACAACAGCATGAAACGCAGCAATGGGCTCTTGAGACAGCCTTATACCAAGTCAATCCACATCAAAGAACGAATTATGGAAATTATCAAAGCCAGTCCTGCTTTAAAATTTGACCACGGCGACGCCCAAGGTTGGTAGAGGATACTAACCTTGGCCGACGCCGACGTGTAATCTTCACCTTAGTCAATATATTGGCAAAAGTACAGGGTGGCCCGTTTAAGAGGGGCCTATACCTTATCTTGAAAACTATGTGGGTTGGAAAAAAAATTTAAATACAAAAGTTGTTCCTAGTAAAATGATCTTTATTTTTTTTGTATTGTGTTTTTCGTCACTTTTTTATATACAGGATGGTCAAAGAAAGTTACACTTTTT